>JBCJKH010048663.1:5202-40050 GCA_039877255.1 Loriculus beryllinus
CCCTCAGTTTAGTAGGGAACTAGATGGAAAGAATCCTTTTTTCCCCCTCCCCCCCCCCCCCCACTTTCTTTTTGTGCTATTTCTGACAATTTTTTAGAAATTTCACAACACCTCTGGTAGATTGGCCCAAAACAAGAGAAAGCAGTCCTCAAAGTTCAGCCTGGCTCATACCAGAGTGTGCTGCCTCACTTACTTTGTTGCAGATTCACATCAACCCACTGGCATGATAATATGGAACAAGCTGTGGAGTCATCTGCAACTTTGCTTAATCTTGAGTAGTCAGGCTGGCGAGAGAGCGGAAAATGCTCTTCAGCAGGAGGTTTGATGCTTAGGAAGTCTGAGATGGAGCACAGATTTGTGCTGCGTATAGGAGTAAATGCTTGCCTGGAGGGGGATGGCCTTGCTTCTGTCTCATGCCCATTGCTGTTGTGCAGGGTGACAGCAGAGGAGCAGCAAGTCTTGCCCAGTTCCAATCTGTGTTCTGGTGCTTTGGTGGGCCTTGCCCGTGCATGGTGACAGGTATGTGCCCAGTGGGGTGTTTGCTCAGGCAGTGTTCTTCATGCTAGGACGGCTAGGAATCATGGAGCCTTGCTGGAGTTCAAGTGAACTGTATAATTAGCATTATTTTAGCTTCCAGTCGGTTCTAGTAGTACCAGGAGGCTGTTTCTACTTTGCATAACTTACTAGAAAAGGTACTTTTACTTTCCTACATTTACACCTTATATAGAAGAACATGCGGTTCTTTTTGTCAGATGACAGCATGAGCTCTATTTTCCAGTGTCATGACCAGCAAGTGTGAAATCTGCATCAAAATGCTTTTCCCAAGCGTCTTTTAGGCTGACTAGGGAGAAGTACTGCTATGTGTTCTGGATGCTTATACCTGAGCTCAAGGCAGATGCCTGCTCTGGTCCCCACTGGTATCAAGGGACTATTTCTTTGAGTTTGTTAGTAGTTGAACTGGGGAAGTGATCTGAGAAATCTTCCAGCGTGAAGGATGTGAGGTAGGAATGGATGAGAGGAAGCCTGAGTGATATGAGGGAAGCAGTAGGCTAGAAGGAAGGTCCAATAAAATTAAATAACAAAACACACCCATAAAACTGCAGGACCACAAGTTTGAAAGAGTAGCTTTATGTTTACATGCTTGGCACAGCTTTCATTTCTGATTTGTCTTCCTTCCTTTAGGCATCCTCCTGCCAGAGAGGTGGTCTGTGTGCCTGCTCGTTGCAGCTGGAGAGTCCCTGGTCTAGTCATGCCAGTGATGCCAGAGGGCCATAGCCAAGAGAGAGAACAGTCTTCCCCATAGCAGTCATTGCCCTTGGGTGGGTGTGCGTGGCTGGCTTTCCAGATCATAGGTTTCAGGCAGTAGGGCATTAGAAATATTATAGGCTATTAAATATATTCTTGGATCATTTGGCTGCACTAAACACAGCTTTCAATAGAGTTCAGATTTGAGATTTTTGGGACAGAGAGGGTTTGGATATAAACTTTGTTAATTTGGTTTTGAAAAGGGAAGTTCTTTAATGCTTTGAAGGAAAAAAAGACTATGCAGACAGAACTGCAAGTCTCTTCCTTAAATCAAAGTTTTCTGCCTGAAATGGGAACAACTCAGCAGAACAGTTTAAGTAAATATGGCCATAACTGCTTATCTGAGACACTGGCATCTTCTCTTACTGTGTTTTTCTGTGGTATCCTGGCATCAGTCAGTGATGTGTTTGTTCTCACAAAACCTCCTTCACAGGCATATACTTTTACATCCAGTATTTGAGGCTTCATTTGAACAGCTCATTCCAGGAGCGTATGTTTTCTACACCTATGTAGATGAGATTTTTGAAGTGCTGTTTGAAAGGTCTTTCCCCCTCCAGCCCCCACTTTCTTTCTACCTCTGTCGTGCCTTCTACATTTATTGTGGGTGAAAAAATAGGCAACTGTTCCTGAGTCATCTCAAGTTAGTGTTCAGCAGAGAACAGGATAAAATCTAGGCCAGAGATGGCAAGTGACTGGTGGTGTCCAATTGTAGCCTATGTATGGAGTATGTGCGTGTAGTATAAACACTGGTAGACTTGCTGAAAATCACATATGTATGTGAGAAGGCAGGGGGTTAGGTACTGTGTTCTAAAGCTCATGTGTGAGCATGTGATCATTTTCTTCTGCTAGGTAGAAAAAATGCACCATACTGTGAGAATGGCCTATTGATGCCTGCCAGTGCAGCTTGGGTGGGTTTTGCCTCTGCGTGTTAAAATACTGTAGGCTCATACTAGGTCTCTTACTCAGGGAGCACTGCCACATGTAAGTAACTTTTGTGTACTTAAGTTCTTCCAATGTACTGAATTAAAACTTCATTATTCAAAATAATCTGTAATATTTTGCTTTTGTGACCAGCTTCTAAAGGAACAATTTGTTTTAATTTTGTACATAAACAGGAACAAAAACATTTTAGTTACAGAATGTAGGATAGTAATTCATTTGATAGGTCTAGTAAATAAAACACTCCTGTATTTGATAGAGTAATTCTGCAATATTCTGTAGTGTATTCTTTAAAGTTATGGAAGAATAAGAAATGGGTGGTGAGAGAACCTTTTTTTCTTGATAAGAATTAATATGTATACGTTTATGAGGCTCTAGTATATGTTCTTCTTTTTGCCTATGTTATAAGGAATAAAATCAATTAATAATAAAAATAAAAAGAGAAAAGGAATACTGTGCCCCTCTCTCTGCCAGTTCCATCATGCTTCAGGCAGCAATGCATCAGGATGTGGGAAGTGATCTCAGCCTTACTTTTAGTTTTATTTTACTTTTATTTTTAAAAAAGGTGTATCTTGGTGAAATAGTCTCCAAAACTATAAAGCCAGTACACATGCAGGTGTAAGTATCTTGCACTGCTGATGCCAATCTAGTACATAAAGAGCTTCACAACTGTTTGGATTTGCTCTTCTTTCATAATGGGCTGTAACTTGTTTACTAATGCTTGAAAGCATGTACGAATCAAATAAATCTCTGGTATTTGGGCCATAGTGTACCAGCATTAGGCAAAAGGAAGATTAGCCACACTCTATATTAAGCTATGATCCACTTTACTCTTGATTCCTAGCTGTACTAAAACAACTAAACCATCAAAGAACAAAATTAGTGGAAGAATTCCTCAGACAATAGATTTATTTCCATGTTTATTTGCATTATTGTCAAGAAAAGGGCAATCAGAAGAGCAAATCTCTTTGGGGCTCAGGGCATTATGAATTAGTCATAAGATATGAAGTGAGCTTTTGGGTGTGGAAAACTAGCAACAGATGCAAATGCTAAATAGCTGCATCGTATGGTGTTGCTGCAACAGCTGAGAGACAATACACACGCTTTGAGTGCTGGTGCTGTTGATAGATGGTCTTTAGCAAGCATTGGAACTCGATGATCTTAAGGTCCTTTCCAACCTTAACTATTCTATGATTCTGTGCTTCTATTGTATTGGCAAATTTGACACAGAATGAATTTGCAACAGTGACTCAAAAGACTTTCCTAACATGAAGCATCTTTATTGCATATCATTTTAGCTCTTTCCTGTTTTTACTCTGCTCTCTTTCAGTGAAAAGGTCAAGAAAAGCAGTAGCTCAGTGGCTGAATTTTTCAGAAGTGCTTTACAACGGGGAAAGTGGGGAAACCTCTTAAAGTGGTGTCTTACTCAGTAAGTTAAGCCTTTTGTTCCTCAGTTAATTTATTTTCTCTATTTTTTTGTTGATTCTTATGTATCAGATTAATTAAAGTGACTTTTAAGGTATCTCCAGGCAGGTGCGGAACTCCACTTCAACTTTTCCCCTCCCCTCGAGTTAGACTTTGCTGCATGAAACCTGTCAGCCCCCCTTGCTAGACGTGGTAATGTTGATTCAACTCTGTAGTTCTGTAACATGACTGCCCATCTGCAGTGAATGTGGTTGGTTGCTGTATTCGGGTTCGGAGGATTACAGTGTGCCTCTTTCCTCTTCACTTTCTCTGCACATGTGTGTGCATGAACCTACATGCTTGAATAACACTCTCCCTTTATCATTGGACTCTGAAAGCCACCAGCTGCATTAGCAGAGATTTTCAAAGCTCAGAACATGAGCTTTGTAAGCAGTAAGCTAGGTATACTTGATACTGCTATCACGCTAAGGAATTAAAAAAGAGAGAACACTGTACACAGTAAAAGAAAGAAAT
Organism: Loriculus beryllinus; assembly: GCA_039877255.1. Taxonomy (NCBI): domain Eukaryota; kingdom Metazoa; phylum Chordata; class Aves; order Psittaciformes; family Psittacidae; genus Loriculus; species Loriculus beryllinus. The sequence goes on from JBCJKH010048663.1 coordinate 9,385, forward strand.
GAAGGCACACAGGAAGATTTTCTTGATGTAGCTACAGTTTCAGCTAGTGCTGGTGTCTTACTGTTGATTCAGATTGAATGTCAGGGCCTTAGAAAGTTAAGTGCTGAATATTCAAATGTAATTTATAGCATTAAATGAGGATGGCTTATAAGTTTAACTAGCCTTAAGGGTGCTAAGTATTTCTAGCTGAGGCCAAAAGGACTTTCGGCTGGTCAGCAGTTCTTGTGATTGGGCCTGATCCCGCTTACTGTACTTTTCTTGCACACTTAGTATTGCTGCCTTTTTCACAGGTATGAATTTCTTTGCTCACATCTTTTCATGCCTCATTTGCTAACTCTTCTGTTCTGCAAAATTGGCAGGATGACAGCAAGCAACTCCCTCATCCTTTTGTGTCAGGACTAATCCTCAGGGTTCTTTCTGATGTGCCTCCAGAAATACATATTCAGCTTAGGCTGAATGCTGATTTGATTTGTAGTATTAAAATGTGGACAGTGCAGACCACTTTCTGAATATTTTCTGTCTCTTAAAAAGAAACTGTTGTAGAGGTGTACATGAGCAGTTCCAGAGTTTTAAGCTCTCTGTCACATAAAAAATGTTTTTAAAATACAGCTCCACTTTAGCACATGCCTAAGTACTTTGCTAAATCTCTACATTTGGCTTCATTTAGCATAGTTGAAGCTTTGTAACTAACAATTAGCTGACCAGTCATTTAACAAGCTGTGGTACTTCGTGCTCAGAATTGAGTTACTCTGCTTTGGTGTGATAGATTTTTATTTTGATTTCAGATTATATAGCTTGTTTTTACTTCAGTCTTCTCTGAGTCGAGGTGTGATTTAATTGAAATTTAGTTGCAATGATTGATAGTTGCTTTATTTGATACCTGTTTGTAAGCATTAATTTGTTACTTTTCAGCATACCGATATTTGTCAGAAAAGAATGATACTATTTCTTTTGTCAATGAAAATGAGGCTATAAATGGCTGTAATTTGGGATACATTTCTGGTATGAGCAAACAGTATTCCCTTGGTGAGTTTTCTGCTATGGAAAACTGGGTTATTGTGTCTTAGAAAAGACCCGTGTTCCTCTAAAGGGGAGTGGCATTGTGCAGCTCCTGAAAACTATAAGAAGAATCTAAATGTACGTGTATTTGTATTCAAAGTATGCCTTAGCATCTGCCGTGTTGTTCCTCCTGACTCACGCAAGGGACTGGAAATAGTTGGTTGCAGGTTCTGTTGCTGATTTATGTTATTTTTCTTTACCCTAGTTCTGTAGATCATGAGATGAATGAACTCGGTGCACCTCAGTGCAGTCACTGGCCAGGTTCTTCCCAGAGCCTACCCTGTGCCTGCCACTGGTGCGGCTCTGTTAGGTCCTGAGCTGATGATACCCGCAGGCACCAAAGATGAAAATAAGTCACACTGATGTGCTACTTTGTATTTTACTGACAAGTACAAAAGGATTTAGCACAATTACAACTCAAGAGTAAGTGGTGGGAGGAGGGAGATACAATGTATTCTTTCCTGCTAAAATGACAGTGTTAACATTCTTGGCAGCATCCGAGCTCTGCAGCAGCTTCGGTTTACAGTTGAAAAATGCACTAAATAGCATATACTGCTTAATTCTGGGTTGTATTACACAACAGAAATCGATTGCTTCAGTGAAGCACATCTGCATTGCGAGAGTAAACCCTCCTGGGAAGCAAGTGCATCTTCCACAGAAGTTGGAGTGAGGCGTGGCCATGGCGTTCCTATTTCGGCAAGCAAAGGGAGCCAGTGTTGGAAAGCTGCCTCCCTTTCACTTTCCACGGAACGTACCCTTTCTCCCTGTTTCAGGCAACAGTCACTGCCACTTGCTTCTCCTGGTGTTGGTGTGGGCCTGGGGATGCTTTCTGTGATTGAGTAAAGCATGAATATGGGTTTTGAGAGCCATGAAGATGACTTTGCTGTCTGGCTGTCTTGGTTGTGATCCCTGAGCAGGACAGGCTATTAAGGAGCAATAATGCAATTATTAAGTAAGGAATGCAATTCCAAAATCATCTAGAAGAACTAAGAAAGTGTTTTGATTTTTATTAAAAAACCCCAACCAAACAAACCAAGGCAAACCCACACCTCTGTGAGAGTATCTTCTTTAACTCATAGGTTGGCAGTAGCTGATGACAGGTACAAAATTCCTGTCATTTTTATACTGTGTTTCATTTGGCTTCTTCCAAGCCTCTTGCTTGCTGGAAGCAAAGTCAGGCTCCTGCTGTCTCAGTTCAGCTGAAGTTCTTCTGTTAGCCTAAAGCTTGGTTATTAACCCTCATATTCCTCTTGTCAGCATGCATTATTTTTTTACGGCAGTGTTGAGCAAAGACTTTCCAACAGCACCCGTAACAATGTAATTGGACCTCTCTGTCTGATAGAAATTACTCCCTATTTAATAGGGGGCCTCTGGATGCCTTCTTTGAAGCAGGCTGGGTGTCTGGTCAGCCAGTCTCACATGTGGCTGCACAGAATTTCAGCTGCCACTATAAGTAGTTATTCATGATTTGCAGTTAAACTGCAAGACTGGAGTGAGTGAGATTCCCCAAGGGTCTGTCCTGGCTTTGGTAATGCTCACTGTTTTCATTATTGAAGTGATTGATGGAGCAGAGACAGCAGTTATTAAATTTACATAGGATAAGAAGCATGGAGGGGCTGCAAGCTCCTTGGAGGGCAGGCTTAAAGTTTAGACCTGCCCTGGATAAGTGGAGGAGTGGTTTGGGTTAGAAAATGCCAGAATACAAACTTAGAAGCAGCGTACAGGGATAGAAATACCCAGTTCCATGACACAGTATGGAGAATGGCTGACTCAGTGGTGGTCCTACAGAAGGTTTGTGAGCTGGAATTGGGCTGTGCTGGAGACAATTTGGCTTGGTTTAGTTGAATAGGGTGTTCAAAATCACAGCTGGTTCCCAGACCACCAGTGAAAACCAGCCTGCAGCATGTCCCCTGGGAGCTGGGCTGCCAGTGCTCTGCTGAGTGGGCAGCTTACCCTCCCCTCCCTTCCCCTTCCCCTTCCCCTTCCCCTTCCCCTTCCCCTTCCCCTTCCCATTCCCGTTCCCGTTCCCGTTCCCCTTCCCTCCCCTTCCCCTCCAACACGGGAGATGGCAGCCCTGCAGCTCCAGGCCTCATCCATCTGTGCAGGACAGTGCATGTGAAGGGGATCATAGACCCAAGACTGTGGATGTCATACAATTGTACAAGGAACAAGGTTTACCCATCCCTTCCCCTCAAAAAAGCACTGTTTTGGGGTATGTAAAGAAAACGCATGAAATAACCTGTCACTCCACTCAGTATTGGAAATGGCTCAACATCTTGTTTGGGGCACAACATACTCAAGAGCCAGTTGGATGGCATCCAGAGAGAAGACAGTGAAAATGATCAAAGTTTTGAAAAGCATGACCTGGGAAAGAAGATGAAAGTAGTGGGATTGTTTAGTCTACAGGCAAGAAGGCCAGTAACAGACGTGATAGAAGTGTTCAAGTATGTGGAAGGTTCCAACAGGGAGAAAGGGAATATATTGTACTGCACAACTGCAGGGGTTAGGATGAGAAGAAGTGCACTTAATTTGGAGGTGGTTAGGCTTAAGTAAACACTTAAGAAAACTTTCAAGTGATAAAGATATTTTGATGCTGTAGTTATTTACCTTTGAGAAAGCCATGGAAGGATCATCACGGGAGGTTTTTATAAAACAGACAAACCTCCTCCAGGAATATTTTGGGCGCTGCTTCAGGGAAGGAGGTAGAACACATGCTGCCGAAGGTCATTTCCCAGGAAATAATGAAGATTATTACTTTTTGTGATCCTGTGGATTTAGGTAATCTCAAATAACCCAACCAACAACTGCAAAGATAGTGGCAATTTGTTATTGCAGCATATCACTGGTAAATAGACAGCTGATTTACGCACAGAAGAGCGGTGACATTATCCTTCTGCTCTCTGTTCTAGGTTTTGGTTTTTTTTTTTTTTAAAAAAAAAGAAGCAATCTGAGTAAGCTGATTTTACTGGAACATTTCAAAAGGCTGTTCCTGTAAATATATTACTCTATCCAGAAATAGAGGAAGTAATGTTGGTTGGCTGTGCTTATTGAACTATTGTGCAAACACGATCAGTACGCGCTCATACATAGTGTGGCCGTAGTAAAGCCAGCAGTACGCCATGAGGCATAGGAGTTTTACAGTAGAGCTATAAAAGAGAGATGATGTATTTTCAACCTAAATGTTCATGCACTTATGTACCTTTTTTAGATAGAGTCAGGGAGCAGGCTGAGAAGAACTAGGCTTTAATTACCTCACTGCTATCTATATATATGAGTTATTCTTCTGCATTTTCTCATTACATTATGTGCATGAGATAGCAATTGAAGAACAAACCTCAGGTTTGTCTGTTGCTTTTTTAAGCCAGAAAGCACTTTGGCTGGTCCTGCAGCCACCATGGTTGCCTCTCCCCATGTCTTTGCCATTCAGCATATGGGAGCAGCAGCACGGAGGGAAAGGGGAGGTTCTTCCCCATAGTGTAACCTCTTGACTTGAGAAATGGTTTGCGGTATCCCATGAGCACTTTCCTCCTCCTTTTGCTCTTGTGGAGGATTATCTGCATGACTTTGCAAGTTTCTGCGGGTCCCCTGAAGCCTTCTAACTCAGTTGCTGCTACAGAGCAAAAAAGTATTTTCCATTTTGAAACACAGCTTCCCCTGTCGCTCATGCTTAACAGGGCAGGGAAGAGCAGGTCTGTGCTGCTACAGTCTGTGGGAGCAGCCTAGGTGGCAGAGGTTCTGCAGGACACATGTAGGAGACATTCACGAGTTGGTAGGGCCAGGAAGTTTGGGTCTGGTAAGAGCAGCCAGGCTCCTCATCTCCTAGTGCAGCTCTAGGCTTGAAAGCACTGAGCGGTGTTTTGTCACTGTCATCCTGGGACTAGGAGTGCTGGCGGAGTATGGTGCAGAGTCACCATCTGCCCAGCACGGATCTAGCAAGGCTTATCGTAATCTTGGCAGGATCCACGCTAACTCCAAGCAGTCAGACATCACCACGTGTTCATGTCCCCGGCCATGCAGCGCTGTGCTTGTGCCAAGAAACCTGCTGCTGAGCCAGTCCTCGTGCTTCTGCATCTGGAAGAACTGCCCTGAGCACTCGAGAGTTCCTGGTCGATACCTCTTCGCAAACGCTTCCTCCTTCTAGTTTGCTGCTATGCAGGTCTGTGTCCTGATTGAATGTGATAACAGAATGAGGGCATGTATTCACTTGTGCATATATGTGCATGTGTTTTAGCCTGTTGCCTTTCTTAAATGTGCAGCGCTGGTGTGCGTTTGTGCCTGTCCTTGTGTATCTGCCATGCGTCAGCAAGCTAACATTCTTCTTCATGATCTTGAGTGTCCCATCTCATGAGAAATGAATCAGCACGCTGCTTCTGTGGAGGGTTCTTCAGGGGGACTTAAATTGCTTTCAATTGTGATTAAAATCAGCAAACAGGAAAACCTTATTAAAGTAAGGTTTCTTCTAAAATTTGTTTTACTCTTTTTAGTTTGGTCCTTAAAGAAGGGAATGATTTCAGTACTTGAAATTAATATATTTTTTTTAAACTTATTCTGTTATATTTCTACAGATGTCGTACCAGCAATCTGGTGCAAATAGATTTCTGTGGGCCTGTAGCTGTTTTATGTTTTCTCTTCACTATTTACTAGGTTATATTTTTGCATGTGACTTTTATCAGGCTGCATTCACATGAAAATAAGCATTCAGCAAAAATGCACAAAAGATATTTTGAAATATTTCTGTCATGTAACTAAATGCTTCCTTAAAATAGGAGCTGGGAAATGGGAGGGAACAAAAGAAAAACCAAAAACAAAACTAAACCCCTTTGTTTTGCATTAAAATTAAGCCATTTTTAAAAGGATCAGTTAATTGTAGCTATTAAGTGATTGTTTTTTTTGTCATGGTATCTTAGATAAGAGTTTTGTGGATCATAGATACTGAACTTCTGCACATAACTTCTGTTAAGAAATTATATGAACTCCTCTTTTCTTACTTTTACAACTTCCAGTTCCTTTCTGATGTTTCTAAGTATTCGACTCAGCCTGCTAAATGCACTGAAATGATGAAGTTACCCTATCTAGCCTGGCAGAAGAAACTCCTACTGCAAGCTTATCAGTCAGTCCTGGTCTAAGAAGTGTAGTCAGTAACTGCTGTTAGTTCCAAGGTTGGATTTGTCTTTGAGACTTCAGCAGCAAACATGTCCTCCTCTAAATATGTCTTAAAAAACCCAACCTGACTTCAAATGGTTTTGATAGGTTCAGTATTTAAATGTAATATGGATCATCACAACTTAGTTTAAAGTATGTCTTAATTTACACATGTAAATGCATGAGAGAGGTCACTTATATATTAGTCAGTATGTGGGAGGTGGTGACCTCGCTCCACTGTGCCCAGAGGGAGAGAAGAAGGTTGCATAGCAGACTGGGGAGAGGAACAGAGCTTGAGGCTTTGCCGTTGTGTTCCTAGTCACGTTCTTGGATCTTGCAAAAGTGGCTCTGTCTTTCATATTCATACAGTTGTAAATGAGGAAGTGAGACTGAACACTGTTGAGAGATTTTAGGAATGCACTCAGTAATTTTATTTTCTGCTGTGCTACATAGTCTCTCTGAGAAAATGGCAGCAATGGCTGTTGGTCCCATGGGGGCAGCAAGCTCAAGGCACATATGGATCAAGTGTGATAACACTGATCACTTGTGGAGTCTGGTGCTTTTCTTCTCAGGGAGCTTTGCAAACAGGAGCGGGAAGTAAAGCTACAAGACAAATTTTCTGTACGTAGTGCATGTTATGAAGGCTGGTTCTTGGAAACTGGGGATGGAATTAAAGATGTGGTGCTGAGATAAATCTTGAGAGATGTACACAGGCGAAGGATCAGGTGATTCCCCCCCTTTCATCTCTCTTAGCCGTGACTTCTTTTGCTGTGCACAATTGCTGTCATTGTATCTGGTCAGAGTTCACATGGGAAGAAGTTACTGCTCCTAGCACCTACTGTGCTGGTTAACACTTAACCAATGTGAGCTCTGCACTCTATTGCTTACACCTTTACCTTCTGCTCTCCTAGCTTGACGTCCATCCTCGGCCACCTTTGATGCAGGGTGTCACCCTTGCCTAGCTGTGTCTTACATCTTGGGTTAGATGGATGCGTGCATCTGATGGCTTCTTCAGAAAGGAGATGTGCAGAAGTGTGTATATTGCCAGAGGGCTGTGGCCAAGAGATGTAGAGACCTTTTTGCAGAACTATCAGTAATGGTTTGTCACCATTTAGCAGCCTCTGTGGTGAGGGCCCAAGAGCCCTGTGGTGGAGTTACGTTTTTGCAGCACATTTCCGTGCTGAGGACAAAGGAGTCCTCACTGAGTGTGCATCTGAGTTCTGATCACAGTTTGTCACTAATTGGGTTAGTTGACACTTTGTGTCTATGTGCAAATTGTGCAGTGCATTTCAGGGATCGGTTGCAGAATATATAGAAGCACTGGCATCGTGAGCTCAAAGAAAATCAAAGAGCCCATGGAGCGTGAAAAGCAGCATTAAAATGGGTATAAGGGTGTTTCTGCATGGCCAGACCCTTCGAGGGGAAATAGAAGAAGATTAGGCTCTGAAAAAAAAAGAGTTGTGCATCAACTTCCATGAATCCTGTGCATTTTAAACTTTTTTTTGGTTTGTTTTTTAAACAGATTGTGTGTGGAAGCTGTAATCAGGAGTACGCTTGTTTATAGAGCTACAAGAGGGAGGTCAGCACAGTGATTTGTGGTTGCAGACTGATTCACTACTGTTGCAGCGAGCGAGTGGTGGGCAGGGTTGGGTGGATTTCAGGAGTACCAGAAACACTAACTGCAGTCAGTTAAGAGGGACCTTCTGCAAACGAGTAAAGAGAGCAGTTCCTCTGCAGGCCAGAAAATGGAAGTAGCAGCTAGCAAAACCTCTAGACAAGATTAAAACTGACAGGAAATGAAAAGTTAACTTCACTGTTTCTCTTACAGGCTGACTGCCCTCCCCCTTTACTAATACTTACAATGTCCGTAGGAGAGCAGTTCCTCTACCTACTTCTTGGAAGGCACATGCTTGGGTTAGAAAAGTCCATGATCAAAGTGCAGAGCAAAGCTCTGCTGTCAGTGAGCCTGCATGAGCCTTGGCTCTCAGTCCAGCTTTATTTTAGACACGCAGTTACTGTCATTATCTCCATAAAGCTGCATTTGAAAGCAAGGACGTGTGTAAAGAAGGAGAGTATGGCTCTTTCCTCTCTCTCTCTCTCTGTGCCTGTTGATCTGTTACAACAGATCTGCTGCTGTGCAGAGTGTGTTAGGCTCAGCAACTGCTCTTCCTCAGCATACCTGCCAACTTTCGAAGTTATAAATAAGGATGTTTGGAGCAGGGGGAATAGACACACCTTCTAACTCCATTGAAATACTTGGACACATCATGCTGATTTTGGCAGGACAGACTGGGATAAGTGAAATATATGTATATTTTTTGCTACAATATAGGGACTATCTCTCCCAAATAAAACAGCTGGCATGTATATGTGGCTAAAGCAAATTTGCTCTAGATTTATGCTTGTCATGCAATGAGCTACACTAAAAGAAAATGAAACAAGTCATCTTTCATGCCCCTCAAATGCAGACCTTTGCCAAAGTTTGTTTCGTAGAAATTGGATGAACGCGATGAAGCAGGATCTTGTGTCTAAAATTAGAGCATTTTACTTATACCCTCTCAAGCAGAGTATAATTTTACCTCAGCCAAGAAATGTGATGAAAGGTGATTTGAGCTTTGCCTTACGTCTTTGTCCTCTTTGAGCTTGTGACAGAGAGCCCTCGTCTTTCCTGATTAGGTTCAAAAGTCAGGGGTGCTGACAATGAAGAACCACCATTTTATGTGGTCAGAGCAGCAGCTGCTTTTCACAGGTAACGTGGCCTTGTGTATGACTATATGGTTTGTGCTATCCAAGAACATGGTGCTTGGTCTCTTGATTCTAAATGTTCTGCTTTCACAGCAAAATGGGGTTTGGAATCCTCAATTAAGAGATGGAGCCTTAAACTGGTGTTTTGCAAAGCCACCTGAGCTGCAGGTATGCTGGAGCATAGCTTCACAAATAGCCCTAGCTGCTCTTTTGGCTTCTAGAGATGCTTATGAGCTGTGTGGCTGCAGCTGCCTCCTGGCTCCGTGAGGCAGAAAGAAGCTGGGGGGGCTGCAGTGCTGCAGCCTCCTGTCCTTGGCACCCACCAGGAAGGCAGAGTCTGACTAGCAGGAACAGAAAAGCTGGCTGTCGGCCCAGTTGAATGCCATGATCCCAGTGACAGCTTCCTTCCCCCTTCTCTTCCTCTCCACCCTGCTGACTGAGTGGTTCCGAGGGTGGTGTCGCAGAGCACTCGTCAGGGTGTGTGCGTATGGTGGTGGGGTTGCTGTTGCTTTGCTTTTCAGTGGTTTTTTGCATGTGGGTCTGTCCGCACCTGTTTGCCTGCTCCTTTTCTGACTGTGCACAGCATTCTTTGATTCACGGTATCACAAGCTTATGAGCCAGCACGAGCTTGGCACGACCACTTCATTAGAGCAAAGGACGCCCGTGTCCTGTAGGGTCGTTTTAGTAAAGACATTTCCCATCTGCTGCTTCTTATCACTCTTTTTATCTGTGCTGCTGACTCATGCAGTGTGGTGTGCTCAGCTCTCCAGTGCACTCGCATCACACTTTGAGTTACCTTTGCTATGACTCATGCTTGTTTTTTCACTTGGCAGGTGTCAAGCCAAAAACAACCCAGTCTTGTCCCTCTCTCATGTGTTCTGTCCTAGCCTACCCTTTACCTCCACGTCTTGTCTTCCTGTCATAATCTTGTCCTTCTCCTTCCAACTCTAATGATTCTGTGATTCCTCAAGTAAACCGTCTGTAACTAAGTTTTAGGCTGTGTAATTGAATCCTTACGGCATCTCTGCACCTGAGGCTATTGAGATTGCCAGGCTTGCCCTAAAATACATTACTTGTTTCTTCTGTTAAAAATAAAATTTGTTAATGTTTTGGTGTGAGATTTTGCACTGGGACATGTGCACCTTTCATATGTAGATAGGTAGTATATGCACACAGATCCAAAGCCTCTTCATATTTGCCTGCATATTGGGCTAATGAGACCACTGCTTCAGACAGCTTGTGTTGAGGGTTTCCTTGCCTGTTCTTGGCCTGTAATTCCAGAATCAGCTCCTAGACCAAGGTGTGCATCCTGTGTGCCAGTTTGTAACACACTACACCAAGCTTGAAATCCCCACTTGAAGTGCTAGTGTACTGTTTCCAAGTTGGAGAGGAGGACTGTATTTCCTTGCTTTAGGTGAAGGGAATTTCCCCAGTAATCTTTTTGTGGACAGATTTATGTCCCTTTAGCCCTTTTCAGCACTGAGATCCATAAATCCTTTTTCAAAGGTACTTGCTCCACTGAGGTCAGATGATTGGCAAAGACTGCTGTGGAGTTAAACTGATGCTGAGTTCTGTGTCTTAGTGTCCTGGGCCCTTGGTCACATCAAACTTCTGCTAAAAGTGGCGGTCTGGTTAAAATGTGTTTGCCTTGAATAAACCTTGTAGAACTGGGCTTGTATACTGTTGTTGTGGTAACTACTTCGATTTCATAGAATGTAGACTAGAAATGAGGGACAGAAATTCTAAGAAAAAGTTTTAAAACAGGAAGGTGGGATAATGCCAGTTTTTTTCATTTAAGAAAGAAAAAGGTTTCCTCATACTCTTCTTGCAAAACATATTTAGATTGCTGTGTCAATTTTCTTTTTTAGGAGCAAAATTATGCTTTTTTCATTGGGGCACACAAATGATGAGAACACACAACTGTCTGTTCTAGACATGTGTAGAAAACACTTTTCAGTGCTAAATGTCTAACTTTTTTTAGACCAAGCTGCTTAAAACTTTTCCAGAGGTTAAGTGCTTGATAGATTTATCTGTGCCCTTGAAGCAGCAACACTTGATCAAACAGACTCTCCAGTTCTCTCTCAGCTCTCTGACATGGAGAAACATCTTTTCTCTGCCTGATCTGCATTTGGCTGGAGACTTGGTAGCTCCTTCCCGTGGAATGTACCAGGCCGTGTTCAAGCATTTCCCTTGTGGTGTGTGTGCCTTGGATAGATCGGGCCTTTCACAGCTAACAGCTTGACCTGAAAATATCAGGGGGGCACATGGCTAAGTGCAGAAGCTTCATCCTTCAAAGCTCGTGGGACTGGCTAGCCATTGGCTTTGGTCTCTGGGCAGGTATGTTATGTCGTCTCCCATTCCCATCTCACCCTCCTGTTTCCCTGGAAAACTTCATGGTGCTGTGAATTTGCTATTGCTGGGTGTCCTTGGTGGAACGATGCCAAGCTTTGTTAGTCCCTGGTGTAAATAAATGGGGCTGATCGTGATCATAAGCAAAATACTACATTGTTTCTGAGAAGCATCTTGTTTTCTTGTAAGCCTAAACTAATACACTCCATAACTCCAATCCACAAATATATGGCCCTCCTGCCCAACGCGTGGCATTTGAATAGGAAACGGGGGTTGCTTGTTCAAGTCCTTGACCCTGAGATGTTGTGCCTTTGTGAGAATATGCCCGTGGACGATACATATGAATGGTGCTGTCCCTGACTTGCTGCACATGGCACTGAGGTATGTCATGGGCACGCAGTGTGGTGCAAAGGATATCAGTGCTTATTGATGGAAGTCTGTGTGCCTCACAGTCACGTGCCATGGCTGCATCCTTGGGAGATGGTGGCATAGAGACTTCTCTATTTTCTTGTTTCACTCAGGACGTGAGGGAGGAAGTGTGGGTGTGCAGGCGGCTGGTGCCATTCCCTCCTGCCGGTCACTGCTGGGAGGCTCTCGCCTCAGCAAGAGCAAGGTAGCGCACCTCCTGCCTCGGGACACTGGGCGAGATCGGCACAGGCTTAGGTTTACTCCGCGGTTCGTTTTACCCATATGCAAAATAGGCGTGTAATGATACCTGCCTTTGTTGTGGAATTGAAGCGTAATTAATTAATTAATTGATGTTCACTAAATGCCTGAGATCCAAGAATCACTGTGTATGCCCCAGAGCAGCAGGAACACTTTGAGGTTGGAGAACCAGCTCCCCTTGCTTGATGAAGTTTCCCAAAAAGAGAGGCTCCAGCCCCTCCCTCCCCGGCTCCTCTCCCATTTTTTTTTTTGGATGGAGCAGTGCCATGCTGCACATTAATTGTATGGCTTGCTCCCTCTGACTTCTGCCTAGATAAATAAATAAATAAGTAAACTGATGTACTTAATGCAGTCAGCACGTAGGGCACTTGCCAAAGAATTTCACTAAGCAGCAGAGCTGGCTTGCCAAATGTCATGTCTTTTATATAAAGCGTTCTTCAGGAAGCAAAGTTGCACAGGGGAAAAAAAAAAAATAAAGGGAAAAAATGTTATAAAAACTCTCACTGCAGTAAGAAACATTTTCTTCCCCCACTGGGAGAATGTCTGGGCCATGGCATGGTGGGATCAAGGGAGTCTATTTTTATTTCATCTTAAAGGCCCCTCTCTCATTTCTTTCCTGCACGCCCCCATCCAAAGAGGAACTTTTACCGTGCTGGCTAGGAGAACTCAGCTTAGATTAGCATTCAAAAGCAGGGTTGTGGGATGGTCATCTTATATGTGAAAATATTTGCCAGTGGATTTTGGGTGGAGAGAAAGCTGTTTAAACAGCGTTGATGCCAGAATGTTTGTTAGTTTGATATGATTAATGATTGAGGAAAGCCAATGGAGATTTGTTAATTTTACTTTTTGTGGGGAGTGTGGGTGAGGCAACAAAACTTTTGCATTGGAAAATACGACCATATGCTGTAAATGCACGTGAATGTGGATTTGTTGGGAGCTTATATGTACAGTTTATATGTTTAGGTGTGTCTACATTGTGCAGTGTCACCTTTGTGAGTCTGAGCTGCAGTGGTTCAACCCCGGCCCTCCTCTGACAGGTGGAGTGTGCTGTGGGATCTGCTGTCTTCAGAGAGGCTGGGTATAAAACCCTGCTTGAACTGCATCCCACAACGTGCTGTGGGCTTGCAGGAGCTGAAGCAGAGGTGCTCTGGGGTGGGCCTGCGCCTGCTGTTTCCCTAGGGCCAAATGATGCTGGGGGGCTCATGGGTGCCAGTTGGTGGCCGGCTAGAGCAGGCATTTGGTGGTCAGCATTGTAGCCCATGGGCTGTAGGCTGGGCATGGGTGTCCTGGGTGGCTGGGCTGAGCAGCGAGCAGGGTTTTCCTTGGTTCCAGGGTCCTGCAGGGATACTTAGCAGCATCTGGCTGCTGCTGCTGAGCTCACCCAGCTGCTTTTTGGTAAAGCTGTGGGAGGACGAGTTTTGGAAATCACTCTTGTTTAGACTCATAGCATTGCTTCTGTTTATCCATGTACTCCCTATCTCGGTGCGGTTCTTGCCATTCCAGAGGCCAGAGTTTTTTCCTCTAAATTAAAGCTTTGTTTTGGCAGCATGTTGTCTGTAAGTGTCTGCGCTCCCTATGGTGCTCTTAGCGCTGTGCACTAACCCGTTGACTTTTTAAGCCTGGTGTGGGCTTGCAATGCAAACTGGTTCATTAAGTTGGTATCAATAACAGAGAATTGGAGCTATAGTGAAGTTTATGAAACAGCATTCAAATAGTCTTTCAGGACCTTACCCCTCTATAATGTTTTAGCTCATGGGAGTACTTAATCTAATAGCATAAGATGGTATCATTTAGGCAGTAGTGCAGCCTTGCGACTTGGTCCTCCCATGCTGTAGCTGCAACTTGACTGAATACAGATTTACACTATGTATAGTGCCATTTCTATCTGTATCCGTCACAATTAGTTTGAACTTCCATCAGGGTTGCTACATGGCACCGCAGAATAATTAACACAGTATGCATTAGCAGTATGTTCATTTGTCCTATATTTTGTCAGAAGCAAATCAGCATCAATAGTTGAATGGGCAGCAAGAGCTTCTCCTTTTGTATTCTTAATGCCTGTATTGCAGCTGATTAGCCATGAGTCTTTTTAAGTTAGTAGAATTAATAATTTAAAAATGTTATAAAAAAGGACTTTCCTCCTTCAACTTCCTTTTTCCAGGGGGGAAAATAGAACTCTGTGGTGAAAAGCCCACATCACTGGGTATAGTGTTGGTGGGGAAGTCCTCGCCACACAGTTTGTTGTGACAAGTGCTGGCATTTCTTCCAAGTTGTGGTGTGTCAGGCATAGGAACTCATTAATCATACTTTTTCCTCCTTCTTATAAGTACACAGTCCTGAAGTCCTGCTCCTCTCCTTGGGTTACAAGCACTGAAATTTTCACTGCTGCTGCTTGTGTGAGTCCTCACCCACATGTCTTGTGTTGTGTGCTGAGCTAATGAGCAAGGAAAGAAAACCAATTAACAGGCTAGTGCTCAGACTTTGGTGTACATGATATCTTTAAATTTAGAGTGCAAGAGTTGTAATGTAGTTCCCGGATCAGAGGAAAGAGTTCTGAACATTGATTTCTAGTATGTGTTTGTATGACTAGTACAGTAAGATTGTGAATCAATCTGGTGTGTATTATATAAGCATCATTTTAGATTAATTTCTGAATTAATAAGTCACATAGTCTTTGGAATATATAAAAGTGAAAATGATATTTGCACAAAGAAAGAGAACATTATAGCATGATAGGTAACCCTTCCATTTATACATAAGCACAGATGTTGTAGTGATGAGCATGAGAAGAGTCTGCATTGGTCAGTCAGAGTTACACTAACCTAAGTTTGTGCCCTCTTCCTCTCACATTCCCTTTTGCTTACTTGTTGACTTTTTTCCTTCTTTCTCTTTCACTGGAGATTTATTTCTTTTCTCAGCATTTTGTTTACACTGTCAATATAGCAGTGTTTGTTCAGCTCAGACCAGGAGAGCTATTCAATTTTGCAGCTGACATTTATTTACAGGGTCACCTTTTAGTCTCTGTTAGATTGCCATTCCTTATGAACAGTGTTTCATGAGCAATGTAACCTACTAGCTAATAGAGCCTATAGAAAACCGTCTCTTTCTCTGAGTCCCGAGTAAAAGCAGTTGGAGGCATACTTTGGGCATTATGTTGCTACTTTTTCTGGAGCTTACATCAGCATTTGAGATATAACAAGCCTCTGAGATCACACATGATTGAAGGTTTTCTAGTACGGTACTACTGTTACTCTAAGTGTGTAGCTTTAGCTTGTGTGGATGATTTTGAATGGATGACTTTGAGCAGCCTGATCTAGTGCAAGGTATTGCTGCGCATGACAGTGGAGGGTTTGGAATAGATGATCTTTAAACATTCCTTCCAACCCAAACCATTCTGTGATTTTGTGGATCTCTAAGTTCTTACTGCCTTTATTCCTACAGTGCAAGGACTACATATTCTCAGCAGTTACTCCTTTACTACTAGGAGCAGAGGGTACTGTCTCTGAATTTTTGACACTCATTGCTTTAGTTCTTGAGTCATGACTTACATAAGTCTTTTGAGTAGGCTTCAAGTTGCTATTTAGAGGTGATACCGTGGAGGCATGGAGCTTTAGGCATTGATTGTCTTGCTTTCTTTGTCCTTGTCTCATGATTTTTGATACCTTTCTGTTTGTATGGATAGTCATGACAGGCGAAAGGGGAGAAAATGGGTTCTTGGAAAACAGGTGTCCTTAAACGCAGATGTAGAGACATAAATATATTCAGATTTTAACTCTTACTAGTTAAAAGAGAACGAAAGAATCGCTAAGTATCTCCAAGTGAATGGCCCCTTGAATACAAGGCCATTGCTGTTAAGGTGCTTGAATATGAATGTAGGAAATGTAAGTCAAGGTGTTCAGGTTTGAACACTTTATGTTACATTAAAAAAGGGGAAGTGGAAAGAGGGGTGGTAAGGAACAAGTAATGTGGTGGCTTGTGGGGAAGCAGCAGGTACTCAAAACCAGTTACTCTAGGGTTAAACATTTTCAGCTTTTAAAAATACCAACTTCCTGCACCACTTCTTTTAACTTTTCCTCATAATTTTCAGGCTTCCCTTTCCTTGCTCTTCTTTACAGCTCTTTAAGCTAGAATGGGAAGGGGGAGAGCAAGAGAGAGTGAGCATGACTTCAGAATTTAACATTATCAAAAAAGGTGGGGAGAGAGATAAATTTGTGAATAATACTGTGTGAAAAATTCAGAACTTTCGCCACTTCAGGCCACAGCTGATCCTGTAGAGTTTCATGCCTTGTTTGTGTGATATGGTCAGAAAGTTATTTTCTTCTTGTGTCTGACAGATAACTGGTTCCAGGCCTACTTGAAATCTTGAGGTATTTGCTAAAACCAGGGTGAATATAGCAGTTAAATCTAGAGAGATGATTGTTTTGGCTCCCTGTCATCATACCTAAACACTTTTTTTTTTGTTGTTAGACTTGTAAAATCTCTTCAGAGCCTTAATAAAGTTTGTTGAAGTTAATTACAGGGAAAATATTAGGGCGATGTTCTTCATGAAATCTTTTCAGATCATTTACAGTGTGTAAACCACATATTTATTCATCAGAAGGACTAAACAATTGTCATGATGAATGTTTTGCTTTGTTCAGTAGCTTTCTTTCCAAATGGGAATGCAGATTTGTGACTTTCTTCTGATACTTTATGGTTGTCATGGTGCACCTGTAGGATACTTGTTTGCCTTGTGAGTAAAATACTGTGTATGGTTGTAGGAGGAGGTACATTCAGCATTTTAAGGACTCTGTAATGTACAAACCTGATTTTTAGCATGTAATTTCTTTCTGTTTACTATGATGGAGGCATTGCTCTGTGATACTAGAACAACTTCCAGAGTTTTGATAGTAGTAGTGCTCTTTACTTGCTTTGCTACAGATCTGCTGAGTGGGCTTTTCAGGGATGAGATTCACTGCTAAGTTTAGCAAGTTCTGCAAACAATATCTGACTTAATGGTTTTGCTTTCTGCTTGTAATTACACATCACTTCTTTTTGGTAATGCCTTCAGAACTTCTCAGTTCATTATCAACTCTCAGAACATCATCTTAGGAATAATGTGTATCCTGACTGGTCATAACGAGGCTGAAATTCCATCTTGGGTTTCTGGTGTCATCACAGGATCAGGATGGAATTACAGCTTTAATTTATGTACTATGGGGGATACATTATTTATTACTGTGCATTAGAAAATGATTAATCTCTGCTTGTGTTGCAAGGCTATCCTACTGCTCCGAGTCCCCAGGAAATGCTGAGACATTGTAGAACTTCTTGTGCAGATTACAGCTGCCAGAAAGCCCATTGCATTATTCAGAAACTGCTAGAGGTGATGAAAATTTACGAGGCCACTGTGGACTTTTTCCTAACTAGTAAAACTCCTTCCTACAAGGCTCTCTCTAGTTTGTGAAACCTGAGCATTTCCTTACCTGTAGTCCTTTTCAAGTATTTCTTTCCACCTAAAGCCATCATCATATAAATGGATTGCAGAGCACTGTATTTTGAGGACCCTCGTTCAGCAAAACAATTCAACTGTAGTCAAGCTCCACTGAAGATAACAGAAATTAATCATGTGGTTAATTGCTTTGCTGAATCAGTTCTTCAATTTCTGTACTTCGTTGGTTGTTCATTAAACTTCTTTCTTTCTTTGTCCTCAACTTCTCGAAACTGTGTGTATGTATCTGTGCGTGCATGCACATACATGCAAGCCATGAATACAGCAGAGATGCAGTGGAGCTATACAAGCTGATGGAAAACTCTTATAAAATTAATTAGTTTTCATTCCAGTGACTTTTTGTTTTTATTTTTTTCTCTTATATGTTTTGGTCTGATAACAGTCCATTTTTTATGAGTTTTTCAATGCTAGGAAAGTCAGTAATCAAGTTATGGTACACAATTGCTAGTACTGTGTAACTGTTTGTAATGTCAACAATTATGGCTGTGGTGAATTTGAGTGACAGCATTCTTTCACAGGCAGTTTTCAGTGGGGTTTAGCCTTTCAGCAGGAACTGAAAATTTGTTTTACAGCCTGTGGACATGTGTTTATACAGATACCTCATACAAGCCACTACACCATGCAGCTGTTAACCAAATAACATAACTAATTCATGGCTCTTCATAAAAAGAATTTGGTATTTGGTGGGTGGGAGTTACAAAATTTTGCATTTGCAACACTGTGCTCTGGTTTGGAAAAATAGAGAAAAAACACCCAACAACCCAAAACAAAACAAAGCAAACCAAACCCTAAAGAGCTCAGCACTATTAGATCTGAAAAAAAAGAACTAGATTATTTGTAGAAGATCAAACAGCTGCAAATACCTTAAGAAGTCACTGATGTGAATTAAGTGAATTCTTTATACTAGTACAAAAGTAATATAGAAAATTAAATACTCCCACTTTCTAGAGGTGGCATTTTTATCTAAGGCTCTGATGACATGTATAAACCACTCAAGTTTCAGCCTTGTGGGTTATATTGTCACCAGAAGCTCTGACTAATAATACAGTAAAGTCATACAAATGACAGCTGGATATAGTATGACTTTAAATGACTTTTTTTTGTTGTTTCATTATTATTATATGTTTAAGAAGAAAAAAAAGGCGAGAAAGTCATAGTGCCTACTGGCTAGCTTGACCTAGTGGAGAAGTTTTATCCTGGATTTTATTTGGGTGGCCATGTTATAAATGACAGATATGAAATCTAAAACTCAGTGACAAAGTGATAATCCTTAAGGTGTAAGAATCTTGAAGGTGTTACAGAGAAAGACATACAAAACACGCCAGCAGCTGTCCCCCATGCAAAAGTAAAATGATTGTCATTTTTGCAGGGAACACCATAGGAATCAGAATTAGAGACATCCACCCCTCTTCAGGTTGAGAGCTGAAAAGATGGTTGCAGTTTCTATGCAGTTTCAGCCTGCTAGAGCTGTATAAATAGATCACTGGCACCATGCAGATCTGTGTGGGACCAATTGCCGTTCCCTTCTACATCATGAGATGCGGAAGAGTAGTCCTTTGTGGCTACCTGCCTCATGCCACTCATACTGGTTAGGTTGGGACTTCTGAACGCTGAGAGACTTGCTCACACAATGGTCTCTGCCCTGAATGAGTCAGGCTTGAGGCTTAGGCAGATTTAGGCTAATGTTTTAAAGCCTCATTTGGATCTGAAATGGGACATGGCATTTGTGCTAGCTTTCTGAATGAGTTGCAGCCTTGGGTGAATCCAGTATCATGTGAATCAAGATAGCATATCACATCAATAGAGAGGAAACCAGCTGTTTAGCATTGGGGGAATAGTTTAATTGTGTTATGACAGATACATGAGACTGGAAATAAATACCAAGCAGCGTGAATTTTATGCATACGCTGTAATTCTTTACTTTTCTGCTTACTAGTTTGCCGCAGATATTTTTGCCAGTTTTGTGTAGGGAGGGGCTTTAAGTGTGATAGGAGAGATAGAATTGAGGATGAGTGTAAAAGCTTAAGGGTAGATTTCTCAAGGTCCTTAAGTTGCCTGTCAATCTCAGAGGTTATAGGGCAAATTATGTTGAGCTGTCACAGTCCAGAAGAATTGGATCTCCCTCCTCGCAGTGAAGGGTGACACCCTGGGTATATATTTCTACACACACACAGAGGACCAAATCTTCAGTGCTGCTCTGTCTAAGGAGCATAATGTCACAAGCAAACTGTAGGAGAGGGAAGAGAAAGAATGACAATAGGTCATAGGACTGAGGTCTGGTAACTTCTTATCATAGATGCACAACTCTGAGAAATCAGTCTTAAGGTAGCATTGTTATACACTTGGGAAAGTGTGCCAGTCATTTCTTCCTCTGCAAGCACTTCCTGCTCACCTTGCCTGCAGAGATAAACCGGAGGCATAGCTCAACTCCCTTTGGCACAGGGTTAGAGCCGGTCCAAGTTTTGTTCTTCAGAGCATGGCATGAGCTGTTCTATCTCCTGAGTTTTCTTTAAGTTCAGTACAGACTGGGTAGTCTCATGCTGTGCTGACACTTGGGGCTGGGTTGTGCCTACCTTGGTGCACTGTGCAAGCCTGCGGGGTTGCATAATTACAAGTTTACTGTCACACAATGAATGACTGATGGCATAATTTGTATTTTCAAAATACGTAAGCAGCTCAACCTAATCAGGTGGTGTGGTAAATATTTTCAGGAGATAAAAACAAAGTATTAGGGCAGGGAATGAAGTTATAAACTTCTTTTAATGTGCTGCATATTGTTTGATCGTGTTTTCTCATATACATGAGCTTCTGCATGCCAGATTCTAGTAATAACTGGCATCTACTTCACAGTCCTGGAGAAATAATTCTGTAAATACTGGAAACAGTAAAAATAAGTGGATGTGTCAGTTTGCCTTTCAGACTACTGTGACTAACAGGTGATTAGTACTAATGTAAAAGGCCTATTTATCCTCCTTCTTGTTTCTGGAAATACAAAGAGAGGGAGAGCTAGGAGGAGAGGAGGCATGTTTGACTCCACCAGACAGTTAACAACGGTACTGCTGACTGGCTTGGATTACAGTTCTGGCTGTGCAGGTGTTTAACTTGCAAATCTGAGCTTCTGCTCACTTCTGAAGCCCCTGAAGTTAAACACATGAATAGCGTGGAGCCTGAGCAAGGCCCTTTGGCTTATTCAGATAGAGAGATTTTGCAGCAAAACCTTATGATGCAGAAACCCTCCAAGTTACAGGTCTTTTCCTGCTTCCAGTGGGTTGCTCATGATGTTGATGGGATCTGAAGTGGAGGGAATCCACATCCATTTGTTCATGTATGCCAGTAATCTTCAGTGCTCAAAAAAGATAAAACAGATTAGAATACCTCATGCTTTTGTGTGCAGATCAGCTGTTATTTTTCAAATACACAAATTTTAAATAGCAGATATTAATTTAAGGAAGTTTTTAAGATATGTGGAAAGCATTTCTGAAAAAAAATATTCAAATGGGAGTGGAGGGTTTTTTTCAGTTTGTTTTAATTAAACATTTTGCTGTAGTACAAATGTGTCAATATTTGGTGAAAATCACATTCATTGGAACTTGAGAGAGCAGGGGGAATAGTTCACTTTCACAATGAAGAACAGTTTGGTTTTAAAGATAATGACAAAATCCTGGTAGTAACTCTGAAAAGGCCTAGAAATGTAGTCCATGCATGGGTGGATGAAACCTTCTGATAGAGTTTGGATGTTTTTGTGAAAATGCTATGCTGCAAATTTTTGAACTTGAAGCTACTCACTCATATACAATGAGAGGGGATTCTAGGCTGAAAGGGTGTGGAATGTCCTATGAACTAGCATAAGCCTTAAAGGAGCATGATGGTCCTTGCCAACTTCCAAAATCTTTAATTTTTGCTTAAAGTCTTACCTTGATTAATCTAGTTTATATTACATTTAAAAATAAACGTATGTGTTGAGGCATGTGCATTTTAGCATTAAATGTGAGTCCATGGTCTAGAACCAGACTTGTTTGTAGCTTTTTAGACACTGCTCCACTTCTTTTAAAGCAACTATGGGATGATGATTGGCTTTTCCTTTAGTAACACACCAGTTACGGAAAGCAGGACGGTGTCTGTTTTGTCCATTTGAAAGAAAGTTGTGCAGTTTGTTTCGTTGCAAACCTCAGCCATCCCGCAGAGACTGGCTGAAGGCTTACTTTCATTTTCTGCAGGACAGTGATCATAGGAAAGTTATGTGGTATTGCAGTCACTAGCTGTAGACACTGAAGAGAAACCCTAGGTGTAAGATCGAGGAATGTTGGAAAAGACACTATACTATTAAAATTGACACTGCTTGGTGCTAGAAAATGAAACTTGCATGCTAGCTTTGTCATGACAAATCTTTGGAGGTTGAAAGCAGTTTCAACCTAGGTCTGACTTAATGCTGGAAAGATCAGACTGTGCTGCAGCCCACACTAGTACACGTGTGTATATGCAAAGAGGTACAATATCCTAAATAAATTAGAATTTGGATTTTTTTTCTGTTTACAAACTCTCTTCACCAAAATTAACAAGACACACAGAGCCATGTACAAGATTGTGAATGTTCCATAAGCTTAGCTTTTTCCTGATGTTGACATTATCTGCCTTGTTTTGATCCTCCAGGGGAAAAACCCTTTCTTCATTGCACCTCTCCCCAAAAACCCCAGACACCTACTTGTCCTGTGTCATCTGAAGCAGTTTTGAATCTGTTATCTGTACCTAAATCTACAGATACACTTTTCCTGTCTTGCATAGGAACAAAATGATGTCCCACTTTCTGTAGTTGCAATTTAGTAATATCACAAACAAGTTACAGTAGTAAATGGAATGTGTTAAATAAATGGAACAGAGGAAAGATTAAAATTTAATTCCCCATAAAATATACCTAATATTATTCATAAGCAGAATGCTTATTCACAGTAAGTAAAAGTAAAGCTGTGTGTCCAACCAGCATAAGTAAAATAAACTTCCCTGGGCAAGACTGCTTGGATTTGATACTAATGAATCTTGCAGAACTGGCACTGCAGTTCCCAGTTTTAACATCAGATCCATTTGATTACCTTTTTTGCCAGTTCAGCATCATTTTTCATTGGCCAGATGGATATTTTAGTTTGTTTTCTTTCTGGAGCACATTATCAGTCTCTCTGCAATAATGTTGATATCCTCTGGCCCCTCCAGCTGAATTTAACAGACAGGTTGAGATCACAAAATCCTTGAACTCCTAGCAGTTTTGTGAAACGGGCAGTTGGATATAGGATGGCGACAGCAATTGGTGACCTTTCTGAAGGCTCTCCCGTATTATCACAGATGTGAGAGTACACTGGGGTGTGACTTGTTGCAAGTGCTCTCAGCACAGAGCTGGCTTTGCTCAGAGCATGTGTCTCTGTGCATGGGGTCACCTACCCATGAGAGGCAAAGCCACAAGAAACCAGCCTTAATGCACTCCATTCCTTATGGGATTGCTTGGTATTCTAAGGAGGGAGAATATCATAACTTTCTTTACTTCTCCCACACTTTTCTAATAAATGTAGTTATTTTAGGTTTACAGCTTTCCTCTGCTCTAAACCAACAGCACCTTCACTCCTGTTTCCCATGTTCTGCAAGCAACAAATGGAGCCTGAGGCAGACAAATGGAGTGATGTGACCAGGGCTATACGTGAGATACAACATAGTGCTGCCCTGTGCAGCTGGGCTGGGAGGCTACAGCCCACTCACATTTTCTGTCCTGTGCATAGAGTCACTAGTGAATGCAGTTTAAATGCACAGAACTGTTGTTAAAGGTCCAGGATCTTCTCAGATGGCACTCAAAAATGCAAAGCGAGGAGATAGACACAAAGCTGTGCTGTCTTAAAAATTGACCACATTAGAAACCATGTCTCTGTCTGGCTTCATACATAGAAGCAGTTATCTTTGAAGGAAATGAATACAATTCCACAGTGCTTTGAAGACAGAGGACAAACAGCATGGTAGCAATCATGTCAAGGCCCAGCTTTCCCTGCTGACTTTGCCCATTTCATTAATGAAAATGGACAGTGGTGGTGAAGTGAGGCACTGAATTTTACACATACTTCCTCTGCACTTGGGCTTCCTGCTCACAGTGAGCTCAGAGATGTGTACTGTATGGGAGGGCCAGTGGAAGGCACGTGAAGGGAGAAGCTTTCATGAAGTATTTGAGCACTAGGAAAGCATTTCATTTGGCCTCAGCCAGGTCTTCAGCACAGTGGTCAATGTCACTCTTGCTCATGAATTTGCTGCCAGGTCCAGACCTGTTGACAAAAGTTGAACAGATGGAGCAATGAGGTTAACTGGTTTCCTGCACCAAGAACGCAAGGAGGTTTCCATTTCAAGGTGTTTCTTGCAAATGTTCCGGTGAAACTGTTGTTATGCTCTTGTTGCTGCTAGGGGCAAACAGCTTACAAGGAAAAGCTCCTTTTCCTGTTCCTAATAATGTTTTCCATACGTATCCTGGACTGTGTATACAGGTAGCTTTTAGCTAGTGGCCTGCAGGCCTCCATGCGGCCTGCAAACCTCCGCAGGCTCAGCAGGTATTTCTTAATAGGTGGCAAAAGGTAGCTGAGAAAGTTACATGTCACATCATAGGATTATTTACCTTTCATGCACTGAAAACAGATGTGATGATTGTCTTGTTACTTCAGTTATGAGAAATGTCAAGATTTTTGGAGTCTTTTTAATGAAATTTGGAAAGAGAACATAAGATCCATTGTGAGAAAAAAATACCAGAGGATATTTGACATAAGCTCAGATGACAACATAGTCACCTTAAAAAAGCACTACTGCCTAAAATTTTCAGCTGTCTGTTTTTACAACTAATGTCTGAAGTTTATTGTTTTCGCGAGGTTTAGTGGGGGAAGGTGGTACATTTTTCTGTCTTTTTATCCAGTTGGGTTTTTCTGACTTTTTTATAACCTTCCCTTAATATTTTGTTACAAGATGAAGAGAAAATACTTTAAAGAGCAGAAGAACTCATTGTAAAACTACAGAAATTAGGTTAGCTGAAACTACTTTGATCTATTCTTCTCCACATTGCTCACTTCAAGATGCCATTTCTGTTGTCATTATTACACTGTTGCAATATTACAGTAGAATATAATAAGATTATTTTATTTGGTGGCATAAAGATGAATGACAGCAGAATATTTTTATGATTATGCCTACGTTAGCAAGTAATGTGGACCAAATGGAGAATATCCGTATAGTGAGAAACTTGGTGCTGGGACCTGAGGTGCATAAGTGGCACATTTCGGGGTTGCTTTTACTTCTGAGCAGTCTGGCGCTGCTGACTGCCTGCTCTGGAGAACATGATGCTTCTAGTTTAGTTCCTCCCAAGACAGATTCAGTTCACATACTCCAGGACCACCCCACAATGCAACTAAAAACCTGGGCAGGATGGATTATCTGGAGACTTGCTTTTAAAGTTACATCCCTAATCTGAATGAAAGCAGTAAGGTAGCTGTGCCCTAGAGAGACCTTGTGGGATGAAGGGGTGGAAAAAAGGTGTATTTCAGTGATCTAATCTTGTAGTTATACCAGTTAGTAAAACACATTTCATAATTTTTCTTTCTTAATGTTCTTTCTTCCGTTTTCTCCATAGTTACTACTGAAAGGGGAAGGTTGGTGTGAGTAGGCCTCAGAGAAGGAAGGCTCTTTTGAGAAGTTAGAAAGAAGGTATCTTCTACCGAAAGAAGGATTATAACTTTTTTAAGGAGCTTATACGATGCCAAGTGCACATTAGATGCTTAACCAGTAATGACCCATTTCTAGCAGGTTGTGCTTGACTTGTTGACATGAGCTTGTGTCACTGGAGACAGTGTTCATGCTCTTAGATTAAAGAGGGTGGTCAGATACTATGTTGAACTGAGGTTATTGTTCATTGTAAGATACTAGCTGGGCATCCTCTGTGTGTAAGCTCTTTTTGGTGTGTGTCCTAAGGCAGAGGAGGAACATATGTATGGTGAGATATAATGTCATATTATTGCTAGCATGACTTGAAAAATATAAGATGTTACCTTAGAGAGTAGGTGTGAGAGTCAGTCTGGCAGATGTGACAGTCTTGCTTTCTGGATCTGACAGCTGGCAGCCCAGAGAGCCTACTACTAAACCTGGTATTTGCTGAAATGCTCATGTTACGATTTGTGTTGAAGAAAAGGAAGTACAAGTAGAGATGACAGAAGCAGTTGTACAGTGGGTTTTTGCTTTTGTTTTTAAAGTCTAGACTAGTAGACTTACACAAAAACTTTGTCTTTTTCAGTGTTTGTCTGTCCTTGATTGAGAGAGTAGATTTGGCTACAAAAGCCAACCAGCTCTGTAGCCAGCCGGTTCACTGAATTCAGGCAGAGGAGATTTTTTTCCTCTTCCTGGAAGATTTAAATCGCTGGCCAAGCTGCTGGCATAGTCCTGCTGATCTCAAAAAAGTAAGACCAAACTACAGTGGTGCCGAGCTGGTTGTGGCTTAGTCAAATTTCTGTTCTAAAAAAAGCTTATGGTCAGGCTTTCAAAGTTTCCTGCAACAAAGGTCACCACTGGTTTCTGCCGATGTCCTGTACTCTGTGGCACTGGAGATATGTAAATGTATAAGGAATACTGATTGTTCTGTTTCTATATATGGCAGGAAACAACTACATCTCAGAATCTGATCTCATATAGCTGGAAGGTAGGTGAGTTGAGTAAGTAAAGTAGAAGGGAATAGAAAAAAAATACAAGACCTGCCCTCCCAGAGAAGATAAAAATTCTTTTTTTTTTGTTTTAGAGCCCTTCATTTGGAGAACCCAGAATGTATCTGGATGTTGCAAATCATGCCTTACTTCATTTTCATAGTGTCATACAATGGGTTGGTCTAGAAGGGACCTTAAAGCTCAGCCAGTTCCAATCCCCCTGCCATAAGCAGGGACACCTCACACTAAACCATGGCACTCAAGGCTCTGTCCAACCTGGCCTTGAACACTGCCAGGGATGGAGCATTCACAGCTTCTTTGGGTAACCCATTCCAGTGCCTCACCACCCTCACAGGAAAGAATTTCTTCCTTAGATCCAATCTAAACTTCTCCTGTTTGTAAGTTTTAACCCATTATCCCTTGTCCTGTCACTACAGTCCCCAGTGAAGAGTCCCTCTCCAGCATCCCTATAGGCCCCCTTCAGAGGTTTTAATAATCTTTAGATTTACTGCTTTTTACCAAAGCCTTTGTATGTATTGTAGTACTCATCAGAAGTAATAGAAGGTGGTCGGTTTTGTACTCAGTGCTGTTGGTTTAGGTTTCATTCAGTTAAAATTGGGAAAGTATATATAGTGGGGAAAAAAAACAATGGTATGAATGCTTTCAAGTGAAAATCATGACAAAAATACAAACCACTAAAGAAAATCATATGGTTCTGTTGCTCATAGAAAAATTGGCCCAGATACTGCAAGCAAAACGTGTTCACAGCTTTACTTATCTGAATAACTTAGCAAATGGTGTAATGCAGGCATGCAACGTGTGCTACTCTTAATGAGAGCTACATGGTAATTCTCACGGACTTTGTAATAGTTTGTCCCACAGAGGCTTATTTACTGTGAACTTCATTGTGCATAAAGCCAGTTTTAGACTTTATTCCCCCATGGAATTCGGCTGAGCATCATACACTTGACACGTTGCGAGCGCTACTAAAAAGACACAACCGCTAGCTGAGATGAAAGGTAGAAACTGCACTAAACCAGAAATGTGGGTTTAAAATGGCAAATATAGGGGTATGACGTGTGGTCCTTTGTGCTTCTGAGCAGTGACTGATCATCTGTTCACACTGCAGTGAAAAATGCCTAATTGTAAGATATTGGGCTTGCATATGGTAGAGTGACACAAAAATGGCTCCTCACACCTACTCACATCTTCCTTCTGCCCTTCCATTGGGTTCCATAAGGGCGGTTGGCTCGTTCTCAAAGTGAATTGTAGTCCAGTCTGGAAACAAAAGGTGGATTTTTGACAACGGAACGTTCAAATGGGGGGGAAAAAAAGGAAGAAACTTCCATTTGTATTTGTGATGTAGAATGTGTACACTGAGATGCAGTTACCACGGTAACTGTTGCATCTAGAGAATAACACGGAGTAAAAGCTCACTATTATAAATGATGAGTGTCAAGCACAGGTTACACCTGCTGCTGCACGGGTCAGGATTATATTAATGTCTTTATCTCTCTCCTTTGCCCAAGTACTTTAGAATCAGGGAACATCTCTGGATTTGGAACACAAGTTCAGTGAAAATATACTGAGATTGCAGTGACAGTACATACAGGCATGAGCTGTATGATTGTCAGTCCCCCAGAATACACTAAAATTACTGGTTATTCAGGTACAAGTTTGTAAGCTTGTAGGCGAAAGGAAGTGTGATCTATTATGTTGTCTGTTGTGGTATTAGCAATGAGCCCTCAAACTTCCATTCCTGGGTAGCCATCCCGGAACTGAAAGGTTCTCCTGTGTTTCTAGTTAATCATTCTGAATAGAATACCACAAGCTAAATAGAAAAGGTATTAATTTAGTTGCTGCATGTTAGATTTACATACTAGACCATTTAGTATTGGGGCTCTGGTGCCAGCTACAGATCTGGTGATTTGTTTCTCTCTGGAGGTACATTCTGGCTGCTGTTGCAGCAGAAAGAAATTGAAGAAGGAAACTTGATGTTGTTTTTATCTTAAAAGATGCATTGTATGAGCTTCCCTACTGCTAACATTGGGGCATCTCAGCAGGTCTGGAAGGGTGGGCTGTGGTGAGGGCTCCCCACTCAATGCTCAACCTCCCTTCTCCCCCCAGCGCACCGTGTGCAAGGAAGCAACACCTACTTCTTGTGTTCAAGGTGCCTCATTTGGTCACATACTGACAGCTCTGATCAGTCTTAACATGATTCTCATGGAGCCTTCTGAAGTTCCATCCCCCTACAGTAACTCAGGGGATGAATCTGACTGAAGTTGTGAATGCCCCATCCCTGGCAGTGTTCAAGGCCAGGTTGGACAGAGCCTTGGGTGACATGGTGTAGTGTGAGGTGTCCCTGGACACCTTGCTGTCGGAATTGTTGGTGTTGGAACTGCATGATCTTAAGGTCTTTTCCACCCCAAACCATTCTGTGCTTCTGTGACTTCTGATGTCTTAGGCCAGTGCCGAGAAACTTGCTGCTATTTGGACGAGTTCCATAAACTCCACAATATGTTTTGCAGGCATTAAACATTCTTTGATTTCTTTTTAAGGCATTTAGATTAATGTTGCTGTCTCCTTCCTAGTGGTGGGATTCATGACATGTTGAGGCATGAACTCAGCAGTGTCCTAGATCCAGGGCTTTTCTTGGGACTGGAATAAATGCTGAATTACAGTTGTTATGTATGTTTTCTGCCTTAAATAGTCAACTGCCCCATATTAATGGAAACCAGCCTACAGGATAAATATCCATGGAAACCAGTGGGGAAGTGTGAAACTAATACAATTGGTTCCTAAATGTTACTGATTTCATTGCGTGTATTTTTCTTTCTGTGCATGAGTGAAATCTGGTAATAATTCAGAATACACCAATATGTTTCCCACTAAAATAAATACCAGCTAGATGCTGGTGTTTATCTGTTAAACAGCTATGTCAACAGCTGCTTGGTATCTCATCATATCAGTGAAGGATATTTAATGGCAAACCTGACTAATAAACACCTTTCTATAGAGCTTAAGCATGGAAACAAGCATTGAATTCTGCACATAGGTGGAGAAGGGTATCCACAGCATTCCCATGAAAAATTCCAATTGGAAAACTCCAACCTGCCTGAAGTGAGTTACTTTATTCTAATTTCTATGAAAACTGAAATCATGGTTGTGAGTAACCGCTCCAGACTTGCTCTAATGGTTTTAAATGGTTTATATTCATTTAAATCATGCTTACTATGCCATCAAGTGATTATCATCACGTTAGCAGAATGCATTTCTCTGAGTCACCTGCCACTCTGCCAAGTGTCACCTCTTGTCATCCAAACATGCTAATACTAAAGAATGAGGATTTTATTCCATGAGGAGAACAATAAGCTTTTCCCTGTCTGCCTCCTGAAAAACAGCTACAATGAGTTGGCTGAAACTTTCCAGGAAAGTGGAACTTGTATCAGATGCTCAGCAATTGAAATCACTGGAGTTTGCTTGAGTGGGAACTATTGTGTTTGCTTACAGTGCCTGCAGTTCTGCTCTTTGTCGAGTACACCACATGTTTTGGAACAAGAACCAAGCTCACTGCAGTGAAAGGATGTTTAAATGATAAGGGAGAAGAGAACAAACCCCCAGATTTCACACTGCAGGGGGAACATTGAGCAAGTGCACTCACACCTTTACATGTTGAAGTAATGCAAATAGGGAAGCTGTAATATGTTATAAACATCTAAATCAAGAGAGGATTTAGCTCAATTGTTGGAATATGAGCAGAGTAAGGTGGCTGTTTTGGTTTGGTCCAATTGTGTCTTGCTTGAGGACAGAGTCTCCATAGTCTTGTTTTGTAAACTGGGGGATCCTTTCCATTGACCCTAGTGACATGAAGCTTAAGAAGAGGATGGAATCTGTGTGTGTTTGGTTTGAGGAGGCCCTTGATGGTGAAATAATGATTGCACAGTATTTGATAAATAGTTAAAGAATAAATGCCCAGTGCTATTAAGGTCTAGTAATAATCTAACTAATGTCTATTGTTTGTGTATGAGTGAGCCAGAAGGAAAGGCAGACATGGGGACCATGGCTTGGTCTTTCCACTGAAAGATTCAGCTTTAAAATCCATTATTTGGTCCCATTTTTCTTAATGGGTTAAATATGGGTTAAATAACCAGAACTAGTTAAAACCCACTGCCAAAGAAGATAAACCTTCACCTGAAGAAAAAGGAAATCCTCTTTTTGGAGGGAAGGTGAACAAGGATGGCAATGGTATTAAACTGTACTTGCATCTGGACCATGTTCTAAGCAGGTTAAAACTGGAAATGAAGTTGGAGTGCCACGAGGATAATCGGGAGCGGGAACAAAACCTGTATGAAGACAGGTTGAGAACATCAGGGACTGTAACAGTAGGACAAGGGGTGATGGGTTCACACTGAACCAGGGCAAGTTCAGGTTAGACCTAAGGCAGAAGCTCTTCCCTATGAGGGTGCTGAGGCGCTGGCACAGGGTGCCCAGAGAAGCTGTGGCTGCCCCATCCCT
>JBCJKH010048666.1:0-68353 GCA_039877255.1 Loriculus beryllinus
TGGATACATCCCGGTAAATCCGCTGCCTGCTTCCCCGCTGTGCTGAGGAGGGAAAGGATGGATGGGAGCAGGGTCCTACACAGGACACCTCGGCAGCTACCCCACTGCCACCTCATCACTGGTAAGTGCAGCCCAAATTGCAGCCTAGCTCCAGCTCAAGAGGAACCACAGTGCAGGGGAGCAAACCCCAACCCCGCTCCACCACAGCCCCCGTACAGCAGTGCAGCTCCAGTGCCATGCGTGAAGCAGGGCTCTTGTTCCTGATGCTGCACAGGCACAGAAGATGAAGCACAGCACCCTTGTCCTCAGCCGTAGCTGAACTGCAGCAGGGCAGTGATGCACAGTGCAGGGGGGATGCATGGCACACAGCTGTTGAATCCAGTGCGGCACAGTGAGCTGCGATGTCTGCTTCCCCTCAAGGTCATTTGTGGCACAAGACATTAACACAACGTAAGTCACCCTCAGACATCAGCAAACCTCATTTCCATTGACATCTATACCAGTGTGATTCAACATAACGCCACGGCAAGGTTCCCTCTAATACACACCAAGAGATTGTGACAGAACTGGCAGTGATTTATACAGGATTGGGCTGAAGCGATTCATGTGTGTAGAAACAGAAGGGACAAAGAGATGAGGGAGACCCTGTTGGGTCACGAGGTTCAGACCAGACCCCCTTGCTCTCTAAGCTCCTGATGGAACAGAGGTGGGGCTGGACCTACTCCTGGTCCCAGACTTGGGCAATGGTTTATGTCTAATGGAATTTAAGGGGGAAATTGAGATGGAAAGACTGAAGGATGAAAAGGAAAAGTTGGGCCTAATGAAAGAAAAATAGGGAATAAGGAAACCCTCTCATTGAGTCACAAGGTTCAGCCTAGACCCTCTTGCTTGCTAAACCTCCCTCTCAGAGGAGTATCGGTGTGGCTGGATCTAGACTTAGCCTCAGACCTGGTCAATGGTGCCCATCTAAAGGATTACAAACATCATGTAGCAGCAGTTTGCAGTTGCAAAGTGAATCAGAATTTCCAACAATACTCAATTACTGAAGCTAGTACATATGCACTTACAGCAACCATCTCTAACATACTAAGATAGTGATATCTTACACAGATACCTATACACACACATATACTTATGACATATATATACATGTGTACATGCCCTCTGGCGCAGTGAGAAGCAGGAGTGCAACACAACCCACATGAGCTTCCCCAGCACTCCTCAGAGCTCTGAGTCAGGGAACAGAAGCACCAGCCCAGGCACACAATACCCTACGGCACAAACCAGGGAGCTTGGGGCCCTATAATGCAGGCCCCAGTCACTGCTGCCGTGGTCCAGGAGGGCTCCACTTGGTTTGGCTGCCCAAGGAAGGAATTGGGCCTTCCAGAGGAGGCTCTGGTGCTCTCTGAGCTCTGATTGCTTACCTGCGCTCGTCTCCTTATTCCCTGTAATTTAGAGCTCCTGTTTTCATCCCTTCTCCATCCATGCCATCCCCACTGGCTCCATCTCATCATCCCCACAACAAACAGATATGCTTCCTCTTGTCACTGACACTACCAGCTGTAACATCCATGCAGGGAATTTCACCTCATGTCCCTCATCATTTTTCCCTATGACAGAGCTGCTGTTTTAACCCGGTGATAACCAAACTCAGCACATTTTTTAATGAACAACCCAAATATTAACATGCAAACGCAGTGTCTGCTGTTACTGGTGACATCACCTGAGGTAGGCTGTGGCTGTAGTACATACCTTGGGCTTGGTTTTTCTTCCTTTATTCAAACGAAGCCCCAGACGTGTTCTGAATCACTTTCATTTCTACACATGGCTTTTGTTCTTCATTCACTTTAACAGCTTCTTGGAGACAAAAGCACGGTGAGTTTCCAATTCAGCACACAAGGAACACGTGGATTTTGTACGTGGAACCTGCACAACTGAACGATGAGGCTTTGTGGCAGGAAGCACTTGCTCGCCTTACCTTAAAGCAGCCATCCAGAGGGAACACCAACCCTGTTCCTCGGGCATCCCCCAGGACCAGTGCAAAGCAGCGTCTCTCAAGCCTTTCCAACCCAGCCCAGTGCACATTTGGCTTCAGCACCTTGACATGGTGCAGGCCTCACCAAGCACCAAGTGCCACCCTCCTCTAAGCAGTGTCACGGCAGCGGCTCTGCCCCGCCAACCCCAGGTTCAAATAGAAGAGGCAAGAAAAGGCAAGCCTGTTCTCAGCTGGGAGAGCAAGGGGATTAGTGAGATAAGCAGAAGACTAGATTAACACAGATTAGTGCATCTTTATTGTAATTGGCTAGTAGAGATTTCCTTCTGCACCCTAGCAAGAATTCCCCCTTCCCTCCCCTTCCCAGCCCTGGCTTTGCATGGTTTAGCAGAGTCCATGTTTCCAGCTCTCAGACATGAGACCCCCATCATCCCCACATCAAACCAGCCCTTGCCCTTCATGCAGCAGGCTCTCCCCACGCTGCTGCACGGGTATAAATGAGGAGGGGAGAGTCCATTCAAACCACGCTGCACAAACCCCACCAAGCTCAGCGCTGGAACGTGCTGGATTTGGGATAGGGTCTGATTTACCAGCTCCAGCAAACCCCACACAACACCCACCTCCTGGCACCAGGCTGCCTGCAGCAGAGCTCCCACCACCACGGTGCCAGACCTATCACCAGCCCTGCCAGCAGCACTCGATGCCAACCACAACGAGCACCAGCTGAGCCCAATCAAACACCAGCACTTCCAATGTGAAGGTAAATGGGAGCAGCTGGGGATGGAGCCCTTGTACTGAGGACCTCTGCGGCTGGAGAGGACAGAAAGGGCTCTAAGGGTACAGATCAATCCCAGGAAAGCAGCAGTGGGGCCACACTTAAGCCATCGGAGCAGCACCATTCACAACCAGCAGCTCTTCCATCCTTCCCCTTCACTCCCACAGAGCATCCACCACTTCCTCCCCAGCCTCTCTCAGCAAACTTCCCATCTCCCTGCTGGCCCAGAGCTTCCATATTCCCTCTTAGCCCCCTCCAAAAGCCAGCCCTTTAGATGGATGCTAAGAGCAAGACAATCCTGTGGTCCTGCCCCTGCTAGACCAGGAGCAAATCCCTGCTCAGCTTTACCGGACAACAGCAGGCACCAATCCGAACACTGGAATGTCCCAGGAAGGAGCCTGACTTGGAGAAGAGCAGGTTCAACGCATGCAGCCCCAGGAGAAAGAGCCCTAAACCCCATTCCTCCTCCAAACCCCAGCACCCCAAGCAGCTCTCCCCAAGACAAGCAACATCAGCTCACGGTCACCCAGGGCTCAGCTCCCACTTGGCTCCTGCAGCAGGGACAAAGACAGTCATCCCATGGGGCTCCAAAGGCAGAGTGAACACCGGGGCACAGGGCAGGGGTATTACAATGCAAAACAAGCCCCAGCTGGGCAGCAATGAGCCAGCCATGATCACCATCAGCTGTGCAGGGCCCATTGCAGCCACCAAGGACAGGTTTGTCAATGCACATCACTGCCTGGGTGCTGAGGTTCAGCCTGCACCGTGGCCAAGGAGGCAGTGCTGGGGAAGGACCGGTCAGGAAAGAGCTCTCGCTCTGAGCAGGGCCCACCACAAACGCAGAGCGCACACATACACAACGCTATGCAATGGGGAGCAGGTTCAGTCTCGGGGGTACAGGACAGACAGAAAGGGACAGTGCAGGGCACGGGCCACCAACGCAGCTACTTCTTCTCCTGCTTCTGCTGCTGGTACCTCCTGAAGTGGGTCTGGATGGTGACGGCCGCCTTCTCGGAAGGGTCACTGAAGAACTGGCTGCTGGCATCGGGGGTCACGCTGCCTGGGGTGACAAACAAGGTACCACTGGCTCAGACCGGCCCCTGCAGGGCACCCACAGACAGCAGGGTGCAGAGTCCCCACCACAGAAGCACAATCCCACTGTCTCCCAGGGCACATCTGCGGGGAACAGGAGGCAGAGGAAAGAGCCCATCCTCCCTGGCAGCGCTAAGCCCTCTATTTACGCAGCTTTAGTCCCTGAAGACCTCAGCTTCCCCACATTTAATCACCGAGTATGATGCTCACTTACTTTCACACACACAAATAAGATTAGAAAACAGCCCAGCACTGTACAGCAATAAAGCTCTCACGCTGACAAATGGGAGCCCTCCCCACCTCGCACTTAATGTGGCATTAGGGAAGTATTGTGAAATTCAACAGGAGCTGAATCAAAGGCACTCAGCAGCGCTCCTTTCAGCCAGCGTGTCACTGCTAAGCACCCCCCGAGCAGCCATCAGAAACCCGTGTGCCAGATGCTGCTCCATAAACTCACCTGAACCCGCTTTTATTCACAGCCTAAAAGAAACCGCAAAGTAAAGAAGGATGAATAAAAGGGGGATGCACTGGGAATGAGCTCCCTCCTGCCCTGTTCAACAAGATACATGGGCTGTACGGCCTGCATGGCCACCGGAGCTGGGATGCTCTACATGTGTTTGCTGCACCAGGATAAGTGCCGCTGTCAGCACAGGGGCTGTCAGCACTCCCAGGGCACTGAGACCCCCACAACAGAGGTACTGGTCCAAGCACCAAGCAGGAACATCCCAGCTCAGCCCCCTCTGCACTTCACCTCCTTCATCCGGCTGCTGCCCGAGCTGCACTGGGAATAGAAACACCAAATCCTCTTTGCTGGGTGCTGGACTTGGGCAGAGAGGGCAGAGCCTTGGAGACAGGAGTGAGGAGGAGAGAGGGGGGCACAGGACAGGGAAGAGAGGAAAAGGGGCTGGTCTGGGGGACAGCGACACATGCGATTCCATGGGCAGGTTTCATGGGAAGAGGCAGGAGGCACATGCACCCATGTATGTGTGTGATGATGTCTATTCAGTGGGGCCTCCACCTGCTGATACTGCACATTTAACAAACATCTTCCAAAATACCCCTTAATAATGCCAGAGAGATTTTTTGGAAGAAAGAGGCCAGAAAGGGCCCAGGAATGGCAATTCCTGCTCTTCTGCTGCATCCCGCAGCCACAGCCATGTGCTTCCCATGTTACTTGCGCAGGGCTGGCTCCCTGCCTGCTCCGTACTCACCTTTTTCTCCAGAAATGGAGTGGATGCTGCTGTGCCGAG
Source organism: Loriculus beryllinus (assembly GCA_039877255.1). Lineage (NCBI taxonomy): Eukaryota > Metazoa > Chordata > Aves > Psittaciformes > Psittacidae > Loriculus > Loriculus beryllinus. The sequence goes on from JBCJKH010048666.1 coordinate 5,111, forward strand.
AGCTCCTGCCTCTCTGGAAGAGTAGAGAGCACAAATACAGCACAGTCAGTTATACGCCAGGCAGAGGCAGCAAGAACAGTCCCTGCAGGCCAGCTGGGAAGCTCTAAAAGGGACAGAGGTCCCCTCGCCAAGCTCACCACTATCCATCCCTTTAGGAAACTCAAACACACTCACTGCTGTTCCCTTAAAGAGCACTGATTACTTTCTGTTTGTTAAAAGCCCTCCAAAGGGCAGCAGGAGAGCTTTGTATCAAAACCCACATGTGGGATGTGCTGGCAGCACCTGAGGATGCACATTGGCACAGGCCTCACTAGACCTGTATTGCCCATCAGCTTGGAACCAGACTTGCTGGGTTTGTGTTCCCTACCATGAAACTGCAGCACTGGGATGTCATCTCTGCCAGGGGAGATTTTCATCCCTAAAAATAGGCTTCAATTTGTCTGCAAACGCTTTTCCTACGTTTTCCAGCTTATCCCACCTCAGGCATTGCCCTGTTTTCTGTCTTTAAAGGGAAGGGCAGATCTCTGCCCACTGCCCACTGCCCCAAGGAGCACCTATGGTCACATCCCTGGGTGCCAGGAGCATCGTGATGCCAGCCCTCACCTCGCTGTCCCGGCTGGAGCGGCGGCTCTGGGTCACACACTGGATCTGCCAGGGCAGGGGTTGGTACACGAGGTATGGCAGGGGCTCCTCATGGAACAGGCTGCTCCCCAGCTGGGCACACAGAGCATGGGCACAGGTAAGAGGACAGAAGCAGAACAACAACAGAAAGAGCTTCGTCTCCACAAACATCACCAGTGAGAAGCCGCGGTGATGCTCAGTGTGTGCTATGGCAATGGGGCTGCAGAGCTGAGGCCACACAGCTCTGTACAGCACATGGGCAGACCCATGGGTTAGGGAGGCACAGCAGGCCATGACACCATGGCAAGCAGGGCTTCTGCCTCCTCTCCCTGCACAATGGCATAGACACTTCCCACTGCACCCCCACCACCCAGCAGGGCCAGGGCTCGTTGCTGTCCCCCCTCCATCAGATAACCCACAGAAGGAAAAGGGAAGCAATGAATGCTGCGGGCTGCCCGCACTCACCTGCCCAAACGCCCTCACCACAAAGAACAGCGCTGTCATCAGGGTGCCCAGCATGGCTGGGCTGTCTGAGGGAGGCAAAGCCTTGGAGCAATGCACAGCGGTCTCCAAATGGCCAGGGACTGACGTGATCCTTCTCCAGCAGGCAGAGGCCAAGCCCCTTAATGAGCTTAGGGCTTGTGTTCATCTTGGCAAAGTAATCGGGCGCTGTCCTTTTGCTCCTGTAATCACTGCGGCTCTCACACACCCAGCAGCAGTAGGGCCAGGAAAGGCAAATCCTCCTCCCTACGTACGTGCACACCCCACACACCCATAGGGCTGGTTCTGCACTGCACCACAGCAAAGCCTCCTGCACCCAGCAGGCACCTGCAGTTCAGAGGGGACTTTGGATCCCTGTGCTCTTTGCACAGCGGCTGCCTCGGGAGTGGGAACAGGGATTTGTCCCTACAAGTGCCTACCTGGACAGCATGCGCTGCCATCCTCCTCCAGTAGCTCTTCCCACAAAGTGCAGCCCATGCACAGCAAGAGCTGGGGTGGTGCAAGGTTTGTGGGGGTTTGTGTTTGGTTTGAAGGATCTGCCTCTCTCGGCCCCCGTTTCTGCAGGACCAGCTGATCCACACACTGCTATTCCCGAGCCTCATCCGTCCGACAGCCTTCCTCTCCCCGGGGTGCACAGCAGCAGTCGCACTCCTTCCTTTCCAACCCTCCCACCGCGGGCAGAGCACAACCATGCACAGCATCCACATGCCTCAAGCACCCTCTGGCCATGTTTGGTTGTACCGGTAGCTCGAATCACGTAAGGGTCACTCAGAGCCCCACGTCCCCATCCATCTGAACCTCAGACTTCCAGGAGCAATGCACTGTGCAGAAGAATCAGAGCTGGAAAAACAAGGGGGGTTGAGCCTCCCCTCTCCCCGTCTCCCTTGGCCATGCTACAAGTCTGCAGTCAGGGCTCAACTCCCCAGCTCCCTACTGCACCATACACAGCCCATACCCTGGCCTTGACACACAGCTCCAGAGCCACTATAAAGAGGCAGGGCGACAGCTCCATGACACGGGCAGGGTATGAGCCCATGTAAAGCTGTCCTGGTGCTGAGAGCCCAACAACTGCTTTTGTAGCTTTGCTTTGTAGCTTTTGCTTGCCCCCTGCATTCCCTACCTTGGCCAAGTACTTAATAATGGTGATAAAGGCATCATGAGCTGGAGTGGTCCTGGGAATTGCCAGGAGTGACCTTGACATGAAAGAGCCCAGAGCTGAGCGAGGGGAAGAGGTGCAAGGGAAGCACGAGCTGATAGTGAGGGCTACAATGGAACATCCCATCGAGAGACAAAGAGAACTTCAAACACCCCATAGCACAAAAGAGGCTCGTGCTGCTTTAATTGGAGTACAAAACCACATACAGCAACGCTCACAGGATTGAACAGGAACATGCTCAAAACGAGTTACTGCTAAGGAAAGAGGCATCGCTCTGCACTGCAATGTGTGGCTCTGAGCACAGCCTCCCTGGGTTGCCAGAACCTCAGGCTCCTCTCTGCAGTACCCAGCTGGAAAGATTGCCACGTGTCCCATCAACAGCCAGGAATCCAAAAGCAAAACCCCTACCGACAGGGATTGGTGCAATCCCACAGGAGATGGGAAATCTGCCTTTGGATCGCCCCTTTCAGTCACAGCCAGGAGAGGCTGGCCGGGATTTCCTCAGGAGGGACTACCCTGTACTTGGTTAGCACCCAGAACGTGGGAGAACATGGGCCTGAGCACAGATGGGACCGGCCTAGGACAAAGTAACTAAAAAAGTCCAAGAAAATCGGGAAAAAAAGAATAAATTCAGACATTCTTCAGAGTTTCAAAATTCCATTCATCAAAAATAGATTTCTCTTTGCATGTAAACATTCCCCCTGTGCCAGTGCACGGGGAAGCAAAGCAGGGCGGGCTCTGCCTTACTCTGCTGCACATCATGAGGAACACAACCAGCACTGATGGGTGCAGAGCGGCAGCCTCAGCATCCAAGGAGAGTGGCTTTGAAGACGATTGCTCACAGATGGGATTCCCTGAAACGCAGCCTCCTTCACCAGGCAAAATGGCAAAGTGGTGCAGCAGCTCCTTAAAGCCTAAAATATTTAACGTCAGCTTGGAGGAAATAGTGACAAAGACAAGCACAGAGCACACTCCCTGCTCTGCACCAGCAGAGCCTGGCTCCTGCCTCCCGCTACAGCAGCACCATCTGCCCCCTCCCCGCTCCCTGCCTCCCACAGGAGCATCCCTGCAGCCACCGCCTGGCAGCTGAGCTCAGGTCCCTCTCAGGGCACAGAAGGATGCAGACGGGGCTTTGTCTCATCCACACTAGGCTGGGCAGATACCTCCCCATCATCTCTCATCATCCCTGCTCCATTCTGCGCATCCCTAACGCAGAATTGCTCCTGCGGCACAGCTCTGGCTGGTGTGGCACAAGGAGGAAGCAGGGAGCCATGAAAAGCCATTCCCAGCTTAGTTCTTACTGCTTCCACTCCAAAAGACAGGAGCATGTCCTGAGAGCCAGAATCTGCCATTCCAATGCTGTCCCTGGGCTCCAGAGCCAGTCATCGTTCACACTGCCTGCTCACACACGTGCCAGAGGCAGATGACCTGGCCCACCTGCTATTAAACATCTGCTGGGCCTCAGGGTGGGCTCCTTTCCTGACACATTTCCCCTAGCAGAGCCTCAGCTGGATTCACATCCCTCCCCTTGACCGGTTCCTCCAAGTCCTCCGTGATTCACAGCCATGGCTCACGATCGCTGGAATACTAATGAGAGAAGTGTTGATTTATCGAAGCCCTGATGTTTCACCACTGGATTAAACAGTCTATAAAGTATATTTGGACACATTACAGGATTAGAAGAATCCACCTGGGAAGTTCACTTCCTCCTTCCTCCGCTCTCTTGGAAAAAGACTTCATTTCAAGGGCACAGCACAAAGACGCAGCAGAGATGGTTGGGAATCACAGGAACCAATGTGTGGCCCCCACCACCATCTCTGCAGAGCCAAGGCCCACCCTTTACTAACTACTTCAAACTAGAGTTTGAAGTGCCTGTTTTCATCCAGTCTTAGCTGAAGTATGTTGGAGCTGCTGGCAGAGGGCTTCTGTGCCCCTGGGAAGAGAGGCCTGGGAGCCGGGTGAAGGAAAAGCCTGGCTTAGGTGAGGCATTAGCAGGCATGAGCAGAACCAGCAGACAGGACAGGTACCGAGGGGCAGGAGCCAGGCTTGCACACATGTGCTGCATTTAGCCTGCTGCACCCGTCAAATGGAATTAAAGGGGGATTAGGGAATGCAAAGGAGCACCGTGCTCAGGACAGCCCGAGGGATTTGCTGCTAATACCAGTCACACTGCAGAGGAAGCACCGAGAGCTCCGGTGTAACGCAGTTACAACAGGAGCCTGGAACCATCCCCACTGACAGAACAGGGAGCTCTCAACTCACTTGGCCCAACTAACGTGCCTTAAAACTGAGCTGGAGCGAGGGAGAGCTCGGACAGGGAGCCCCAGCCCACCCTGCCCCACCACATGGCTGTCCCACGTGCCAGGGCCACACGTCTCCAGGCACCCCAGCCTCAAGACACTGTCCCTCACTGCAGGCTGCTCAGCAGGGAATGCCCAAAGCAAAGTCCCTGATGCTTTCAGTGCTTTACAGCTCCTGATTCACTCACCTCCCGCTGTCTGCTCCGATCTGCTGCAGGAAGCTGGAGTGCAATTAGGCACCCAGGCGAAGGATACAGTTTTGTTTTCCTCATGAAGTCTTTCAGCCATTTCTCGTTCATCCCAATCATTCCTTCGATACTTGTCCTGTCTGACTCATAGCTCTGGAACTGGGAGCGCTGCAACAGCCGGATTTGCTCCCTGTTGTACAGGAGACAGAAAGAGACAGTGCAAGTGGGAAAAACAGGGTCTAGGCAGAAATGATCCCACACCCACGATGACCCAAGACTGAGCATGTGGCAATGAGGAACTGACGACATCTAACTTGTCTACTTAACATGTACCTTATGATTTTGTTATCTATATGGTACATGGTGTGACCTATAAATCATTTCACAGAAAGAAAAGCACCACAATGAAACAAGAACTCAAGGAACAAGACACTTACTCTGCAGGTATGTATCCCAGCTTGTTGTCCAGAAGCCTGGAACTTCCAGTGTGCGATGGGAACCCACCTGGAAAACAGAGATTACATACAGCCTCCTCAAAATCAATAGCATTTATATCTGGGTGCATTTGCTTTCCTGTACTATGGACACATCGTCCCCACAAGCTGAGCCACCTGCCAAGGACATAGTGGTGTTAAGGAAGCAGAGATAGCGAACCTATCTGCAGGGGAGGCCTCCAGTGAAGCAAGGCCCCTTCTTGAGCAAGAACTGCTCTATTTGGTGTATATTAAAGGCTGAACTGCTCCAGAAACCGGATCAGCCATACGCTACACTTCCTGGAATTAAGCTCTTACTCTTTATCTCATTAGCACCCTTCCGATCAGCAGCACCAGAGGATCTGGCCTTTCCAGTGCTGGAGGGAACACAGTGAGAACTTGTAGGGCTGTGAGATCAAAAGCAAGCAAGCAGATGGACTAAAGACAGGGACTTACTTACCTGGGAAATATTTGTGCCATTTGTCTGCCAGGATGCTGTCCACTGAGCATCCAGCTGTGAAAGAGTCATCAGAGCTCAGCCCAGAGCTCCAGGCCAACTGGTCGACCAAAGACGTCCTTGGTGGGGGCAGCTGGAAGCTGCCTGCATGAAGTCCTGGCAAGGAGGCACATGTAGAAACAGGGGTGCTGCCACGAGGTGTCGAGGTGAAGAGTGGAGGCTGCTGGTTGCTCAGAGAGCCCAAGACACCAAGGACCCTGTTGAGTTCACTAGAGATATGCATCACAGACTCTGTCAGGAACCTGACCTTGTCTGGCTCGGGGACAGCCTGCAAGTCAGCTCTCAAATCAACTGGTGGAAAAGAGAGGAAAACAGAGGTCACTGGGAAGGCAAGGGAGACAGGAGACCTTCCCTGTCCAAGCTGAGGCCAATCAATCTGTGCTATATGGGATATAGAAGCTTTACAGCCAGGATTTATGCCTTGGAGGCTGCTCGGGCACAGAGTGGAGCAGAACCGTGATAGTAAGGACATGATCCTCTCATGTTGCAAGAATAGGGCCTGCCAGACAAGGCTGGATATGCACAAGTGTGCGCACTTGGTCTCTCTGCCCCATCCCTCCCAGTTCTACTGTAGCCTTTCACACAGCCATAAACATAACAGCAATTCCCTTGCAAATGACAGTCAGGCACTTACATTCAGGCTGATTTACATTTACACTGGATGTGCTGTTTGTATCCTCAGAGTCGCTGAGATCAAAAGTCACCATCTTCTTGTATGCAGCACTCTTCAGTGTGTCTTCATCTGAAAGCTGGGCAAAAGAAGGAAAATGACTCAAATAAGACGTGTATGGCTGCTGTGGTTTAAGGCACGTTTTATTTGGGTCCCTATTCTGCTCTCAGAGAATGTGCTTCAGAAACCCAGCTCTACTGGCAAGCACTCTGGCCACCATAAACAGCCTCACCAACAGGGCCCAACAGCCCTGCAGAGACTCCAGCACAGGGGAAGGGGCTCTGGGCAGGCTGGAGGGCAGCCGGGCAGGCCCGAGCAGCAGTGGTGCTGGTGGTTACCTCCTCCAGCAGTGAGGACTCCAGCTGGCTCAGCTTCTCTTCTTTCTTCTTGAGCAGTACCTGTCCTTTCCGCATAGCAGACTTCATCTTGTCCAACTGCTTGGCTTCCTGCAGGGGGTCAACAGCCAAGCCGAGGAGGAGAAGTGAACCAGAACGACAGGAAGGAACTGCGTTAGTGGTTGGGGTGACTTTGATTATCTCACTTGTACTCAGCACTGGAAATGATGCTGCTGGAGAAAAGTTGCTCCCAAATCTTGGAGAGCATGGGAAATGGAATGTACAGAGGGCAGAGCACAAGCCTCAAAGCCAGTTCATCCCAAGGAAAAGGAGGTGATACCTCCTCCACTTAAAGGTCCCAAGAGCTTCAACTAAAGCCAAGCTCCTGCACTGCAGCAAGCGACTGGGCTGCCCTGCTCACCTCTTCCAGGTTCTTGCGCATGCCCTCCAGGTGCTGGGAGCTCTTGGGATCCTGCACCACCTCCTGGGCCTTCTGCATGTCCTGGCGCCACTGCTGCTTTGCAGCTTTCAGTGCCATGTGCCTCTTCCTCATGGAGCGGGTCTGGGTCACCAGGAACTCCTTGGCATTCCTGATGGAGATTCCTTCCGCAGAGATGTAGCTCCTGACACTGCACGAGAGAGACACACATGCTCCTGCCTTCCTGTGCTGTGTCCTCCTGCTTGTAAAACCAAAGCAAACCCTTTCTCCTGAAGCAGCTGGTGTAAGTACTCACCGATCAAACTGGAGATTGCTGTCCTCATGGCTTTGGGCGGGTGGGGAAACGGGCTCTCCAGATGAGTGCTGAGGAGTTGAAACACGGAAACAACTGACATTTGTATGGGAAACAGAACCCTAGAACCACATAAGAATCCAATTAAGAGCCAACATTCACAATGCCATCATCAGGGTACTGCCCAGATCCAAAATCAGTGCCAGGGATGTTCTTCATGGGACTTTTCAAAGGTAACAAAGACATTTCCATCCCTGTTTTGACTCCAAGGGCACTCAAGTATCCCACACTCCTTTCCTCCCAGTAATAAGAGACAGAAATCAGCCCTAAACATACTGATGTCCCCTGGCAAAGAAAAATGCATCACTGCATCTCAACTGACTTCAACCAGAAGGAACAAAAGCTGGGATTTTCAAGGGAATTACAGCCTCAGATCTCACACAGCAAGCACCTTTACAGTCTGCTTTACTCACAGCTTGACTAGCTTCTCCCAGGTCTTCAGCACAGAGCTCAGCCTCCTCCTTTGGAGATTCCACACTTTCTTCTGCCTCCAGTTGTTTCAAAGTGTCCTGTTTGCTTCTGATGGCTGCGTCCAGCTCACTGCCACACAAAAGACAACAGCTGATTACACTGCAGGTCCATCTAGCCCCAGAACCCATCTCAAAGCATCTTATTAACCTCACCAGACAGGTGGAGAGAAGCCAAATGAATGTGACAAGCAGAGGTGAAGGGTCAAAATTACACAGCAAGTGAATAACAGATCTGAAAACAGAGCCCAGGACCCCCTTGCCCTCAGCACGCAGTAAAACACCATTAGGATTCTGAAGGAATATGGTCCAGCACAGGAGCGCCTCAGAGGTAAGGGAGAGGCTGGGATGAGGTTTCTGTCAGGGGCAGAGGGTAGATGTGCTTGTATCAGAGGAAATCCCTCATGCTCTCACCTCTTGCGCTTCTGCAGCCTCTGCTTTCGGCTCTGCAGCAAATCCACCTGAGCCTCCAGCTCAGCCTTCTTGTCCTGGAGCTCTTCCACAGATTTGTGCAGCTGCCGGATGGACTCCAGGAGGCTGGAACGCTCCTTCCTGCTCTCCTCTAACCGGAGCTGAAAGGCTAACGCAGCTTCCTAGAAGCAAGCCAAAGAATCCCTCACAGTTATCTCCCCAGCACCAAAGCAAAAGGCACACAACGTGCAGGAGCTGGCTACCCGCACAGCGCACAGGAGGTCCCAGAGCTACACAGGCACACACCATGCACCAACCCTGGAGGCACAGAACTGGCTCCTTCTCTTAGGAAACAGCTTGGAGCTGATCAAACTGCCAGCAGGATGGCATTCCAGACCTTCACACTCACAACTTAGGGGAAGCAGTTTGCTTCTTCAAAGCCACAGTTGTAGTGTGCTGCCCTCATCCCCAAAGGAAGAGCAGCACAGCATCTCTCCAGAGCCAAGGCATACGTACGTCTCGTTCCAGCTTCGCCTGCCTGTCTTCCTCCTGCAGCTGCTGCCTCTTCTTCCTCAGAGACTCCTCCTATACACAGGTAAGACAGCAGGTGAGTGTCAGAGGGAGAAGATGCTGATGGCCAGCAGCAATTGAAGCAGGTCAGGCCTAAGTCTCAAGACCATTTCAAAACTGAGGATTGTTGTCAGTTTTGCTTTATTCCCCCCACAACACACTCAAGATCTCCTTCTTCCATTTGACTTCAAGGGAGAAGTTGGGCATATTTGCACCCTCTGCAGTGTTCAGGGCTCACGGCCATTTCTGCAGGATCCCGCTTTTGTGAAGCCTCTGCTCACCTCCAGCACTTCTCCACCTTTTCACTTCCTCACCCCAGTGCTGCTGGGAAAGGAAGGGCTGACAGAAGCAATGTTATCTACAAGCCCTTGGCACAGGCCAGGACTTAAGAGATCTGGCAGGCGAGAGCATCAGCCAGCGATTTCTGCCAGCTCCACTGGAGCGTTTGGAGTGCTTCCCTCTCCCACTGCTACCCAAGATCCAGAAACCCTCACTCTTTTCATAGCAGCGGGAAGAAGAGGAGGTAAATCAGGAAGGGGCTGACTGAAATCTGACACGATGCCGAGCAGAACATGCCACCTTGAAAGGCTTTAATGATCCCCCTGTCACTTTTACAGCCACTTACTGTCTTTCACTGCAAAGACCAGCCGCAAGGCTGTACTGCCAGGAGCACTTAGCCCTGCTCTGAGTGGAGATGGGAGTTGTACCTGTAACCTGCATGGCAGCAAAAGCCCTTGCTGAGCACTTCTGCAAAGCCTCCCAGGAGAGGCTGGGAGACCCATGGGGACTCACCTGGCTCAGGAGCTGCGCTGACCTGGTCTGCACGTTCTGCATGCGCATCTCCAGCTCGCTTTCCAGCTCCTGCACTTTCCTCTCCTGCACAGAGATGCTGAGTTAAAGAGCAGCACGAGTTCCTTCCTCACCCGCCAGAGCTCTGCTACCACACCAGGACCTGGGAATGCACATCCTGCCCATCGTGCTGCAGAGGGTGGAGGCACACGAGGTGCCAGGGCACCCAGGCCACGCCAAGCAGCCCAGCACACGCTCACCTTCTCCCGCTGCCTGTGCTGCAGCGCCGCGAGCCGCTCGCCCAGCTCTGCCTGCAGCGCCTTCACCTCCGCCTCGTGCCGCTGCCGCAGGCGCCCCAGCTCGCCCCGCAGGCCCTCCTGCAGCTCTGCTCTTTGCTTCCTCTCCTGTTTGGTGCCAAACGCAACCAGGAACAGCGCTGAGTGAAGCCCAGCGTTCTCCAGCAAAGCATCGCGACCGCACAGAGAGCGAGCCCGGAGCTAACACCGACTACAGCAGGTTAGAAGCTTTTGCTTACAGGGACAACACTGTCAAGGTAATGACTCAGGAAAGAAGAAACAGCCCATGAAACTGAGGTTGTGTCAAAAATGGGAGGCAGAAGGCTTTCCAAAATGGGTACCCACAAATATCATGCAGAAATCCACAAAAGCACGTGGAAGTTGCCTTCATAGAGAACATTTTGACAGCTTATCCTTATAACCCCAGCCTAAATTCACTTTACATCATGGCAACAATGCCCAGAAAGACAACTTCCAGTTCTATGAGTGGCTGAAATAGACAGGACTGTCAAGTAGCTGTGTCAGCCCAACTGAGAGAGCCACTAGTCACCTCCCAACCCCACTGCTCTCGCCCAGCAGTACCTCCTCCTCATACTGATCCTGAACCCTTGCCAGGGCCTCCTGATGCTCCTGTTTCATCCTCTCCATTTTCCTCTCATGGTCCTTCTCCACTTCCTGGCGTTTCTCTCTCATCAGCTCGCTGAGCTGCAGGGGTGACACAAGAAGATGTTTCTCTGAACTCCAGCATCAGACCCCAGCAGCCCCCACAGGGAACAACTCACACATGAGCAGAGGGACTGAAGCTCAGAGTACTTTGCAAGTGGGATCAGGCTGTGGTCTGGGTAGCACAAAGCACCCCGATGAGGTTAAGGTGCTGTAGGGGTGCTCTTCCCCCTCAGGCACCACCGTCACCCCTGGGCAGGGGATGTGGCCTCTCAGAGCCCAGTACACACCCAAGGAGAGATGGTGAGGGACCATCAGCAATCCAAGGTGAATACTTGCCTCACGTTCATATTCTGTCAGTCGATAGGCTTTCAGCTGCACTTTCTGCTCTGCTCTCTGCAAGTCTTCCCGCAGCTGAGCCTCCTCGCTCCTCTGTGCCTCTGCTATCTGGGTTTGCAGGCTGGAAATGACCTGCCATGAAAGCCACCCCCAGAGATTTGTCACCCTTCTGACAAGATCCATTCAGTGTCCTCCTACGGAGAGCAAGCAGTATGGCAAAGACCAGTGTGTGCAGTCTCACCTCCCCCTGCTTGGAGCTTCTCCAAATGCTGAGCCAGACCAGAACCACATTTAGCAAGTGGAAAACATTAACACCACCCTCCTTGGGCACCTTTGGTGGCAGTGTGGGAGAAAACTATTTCCACTGTAAGGACACCAGCTCTTACCTTACGATGCTTCTCTTCTGCTGCCAATTTCAGCTGCCGAAGTTCACTTGCAAACTCCTTCTCCAGCTCTTCCATTGCCTACAGGCACAGGAGCAAGACAGGCTGCTGGAAAACCTCCACGTGTGGAGATGCATTTGCCATTATCGTCTATCCACAAGCATCAAAAGCACAATGGTAAACCCCTTCCAAACCAGAGCACATGCAAGGAGATCTCCGTGGGTCTCAATCATGCGGTGCTGGAAGGACCCTGAACTGCCCAGGCTCTCAGGAGGACTAAAGCAGCAGCCAAAGAGGTGATCAGACAAAGTGGCTTGGTTTAGCTTGGCAGAGACGCAGTGATCTTTCTCTCTTCACGCGCAACACAGCCATTTAAGTAATTGTTATTTAATCAGCACTGCAATAAAACCTGGGGGAGTACCCCTCCCTACCTCAATCAGCCTCTAACATCACACCTTAGCATCTTTCCTCTGGTTTAAGTGAGCCATCCTTAAAACACATACTGGTGTTATCTCATCTCAGTGCTCCAGCTTTGCAACACAAGCCCTGGCTGGGCATAAAGATCTCACCTTCTTCTTTTCCCCATCTAATCTCAACCTGAGCTCGCTCAGGGACTGGTCTTTCTCATGCTCCAGCTTGGTCATCTCTTTCTGCTGAACTTCCTCCATTTCCAGCTTCATTTGCTCCAAAACAAGCTGCTGCTTCCTCTGCAGGCTTTCCTTCTCCATCACCTGCTGGAATTCCCACTCTTCTCTTAGTTTCTGCAGTGTGGCCTCTTGCTCTGCCCTGGTAGGTTTGCAACAAGAACACAGATAGAAGTTGGTACTTTACCATGGACTCCATCTAAGAACCAGAGCCAAGAGATGGCAGCACATGCAAGCCAGAAGAAACTGAGAATCCCGGCACACCATTCACACGTGTACCAGTTAAGGCTTTGGAAAGAAACAGCAAAGCAGCCAGTCAACAGTGACATAGGAAATAACCAGTTGTAGGTTTTCCAATCTCTGCCCCCTCCAATTGTTTCCACAGGCCTTAAGAGCTGTTAAACAGAGACATCCACCCAAACAAAGCTATGCTGCAAACTGCTCCTCTCTTTATAGGTGCCATTTCTTTCAGTTACATGGCCCAGAGCTGTGGCCCAACATCACAGCAACACAGCATCACATTTCAGGCCTTGTACTTGCTACCTCAGCAGGGTACCAGCCACAGGAGGCTCAGGAGGGCTCACACCTCCACTTGGAGCAATTGCTGGTGACATGTGAGATGCTTCCCTCCCAGAGCAGCAGTTTACATCCCCAGGGATGGCAGGAAAACTTCCCACCTTATCTTCTCCTCCTCTGCTTTGGTCTCTGAGGCAATTTCAGCTCGCAGCTTTGAGAGTCTCTCAGTTTCTTCCTTTCTAATACGCAGCTCTTCCTCCTCAGAGACTTTTGCCAAGTCTTCCTGTAGAGCCCTGAGAGATGAGCAGCCAAAAACAGAAACAAGGTTCAGGAGGCTTTAATGTCTTCAAACCACCTCCCCAGGGGATCAGCTGCTGCTCCCACCGGCTGTGCCTGCCCAAGTGAGGCATTCTCAGGGCTCCAGACCAACAATTCCCCTCCATGCACCAGAATCTGGCTGCTGGCACAGGAGCATCAAACCTCTGTTACAGTGTGCTGCATCCTCATGGATGGCACTCGGGGCTGGGTGTTTTCCTGCTAAATTCAATCAACTCCTATTAAACGAAAGCAGGCTCCCAGCCAAGGAACCTGGATGCCCTATTCCTTAAAGCCTTGTTTGGAAGTCCCTCTGTAGAACATACGGTACCAGAGGTTCAGATGGGTCCTCTGGGGTAACCTCATCTCCTCTAATGCTCCAATTTGCAGCCCTGTTACTACCATCCAGGCAGGGTTTGAACGCTGGCCAGGTGGTACGGCTCCAAGCACCGAGCTGGAAACTTCTCCCAGGTTAACCATAAGAGACAGGTTCAGAGCTCTGCAAGCTGCCTGTGTATGGAACCAGAGCTCATCCCGCAGGAGATGTGGGAATGCTCTCTCCTCTTCCTGAAGCAGGCCGTGCTCTCCACACACAGCACTGCCCGCAGACCAGTGCCCATCGAGATGTGCAGATCCTCACACACAGCACTGCCTGTGCCAGGCAAAGCCCCGTACTCCTCCTCCTCAAAAGCCTTTTTCTTGCCTTCTTTGTCAACAGCTCTGCAAAGCAGCACCACCTCCAAGGTGACGGCCTATAGCAGCCCAAGCCTGTGTCCCCCAGCAATGAAATTACAGCTCAGAGCAGAAACAGGAGGGAGATGGAGTGACAGAAGGAAGTACCTGAGGGATTTTTCTTTTTGCTGACAAAGCTTCTCAGCTTCCTCCTCCTCCGGCTGCCTCATCTCCTCCTGGAACTGCTGACTTTTCTCCTCCTGTGTTTGCAATAAGTGTGTTATCTGTTGCCTGTGCTCCAGCACATCGGCTGCTCCCTCCAGGGACTCTTCACTAGGCTGGTTCAAGGACTGCTCGTGTTCAGGTTGCATCCCAGGTTGCCTACCAAAAAGAAAAGGTTCCTTTGGCAAAAGTGTGACGGAAAACTGACTCACATTAAGGAACAGCAACATCCCCCCCAAACCAAGAATCCCAGAGCCACCTCCTCTAGAAACATCACTGCCCAAGGGAAAAGGAGGAGAGAATCCCAATGGACCACGTCCCTTGCTGGTTAGCTCACGGGAGCTGAGGACCAGCAGCACAGGCAGGCAGAGAGGCAGGACACAAGGTGGGTACACACAAGCTCTCCTCACAGGGCTGTGCTGGGGAACACAGAGCACACACTCGAGGTTGAGCAGTGCATTACCTCCGGTACCAGCGTGGGGATACCCCCATGGGTCGACTCCCAGAGGAACTCTGACTGATAACCCCAGCAGCACTCAGGTCCTGATAATTCCTGCTTTGTCCCACTAGAGATTACCTTGCAAGGGGAACAGGAAGGCTGTACTAGCTCTGAAAGCCAGGCACTAAAGCAGATGCAGGCAGTACCTGTGTGCAGCCCAGGACTAGCAGCGTGATGCTGCTGGACCAGGTACTTCCCTGCCATTGCAGTCTGAGGCGTGCTGGGAGGCTGGCAGCTCTAGGCAACAGAAAGCCTGAAGCACTCCACAAATTCAAACCCAATCTGCTTCTAATTATGTGGTTTTTGGACAGAGAGCAGTAAAATTATAAGGTCTGAGAGAGGCCGAAGGGGAAAGTGGGGAAAATGAAGATTGAGCTAAGAAAAACCTCATTCTTTGCCAGTGAAAGCTGGTGCAGAAAGGTCTCATCATGCTCTGTGCTAGCATAAGGCAGAGGGACTTCTGTTTTGCCAGCAATCAAGAAAATAGCAGCCCCATCAATACAGGCTTGAGCCAGAACAGAAAAGGTCACTTATGCAGCCATTAGCAAAAAGAACAGGACAGGAAGGAGCAGTTGGGCTCCGGAAAAAACCCACTTCCTTATTGCTTCCACGCAATGCTGCGTGCTCTGGGCCTGCTGCAGAGGAGCCTGCAGAAGGTGGTGCTCATCTCCTGCTCTGCCACTTCCACCTTTTAGCATGTTCTTCCTTCTGCCCCAGGTCTTGTTTAAAGGGAGATCCAGCCAACACACACACATTTACACAGCTCAACACGATTCCCAGGGGGAAAAGGGAGATCCTGTGCTGGTGCCCACATCACAGATCCCTTCTCCAGCACTCAGTCCTGAGAGGCACTGCCTGCTTTCCCCCACTGCACCTGCTGGTCCGTCACTTGGCACAGAAAGCAAAGTCAGCACAACCACTTCTAATGAGCTCTGCTATGGCAGAGGAACTGTGGGGACGGATCTGCAAAGAGCAGCTATTTAGTGCAGCAACAGAGCACTGGCTTTAGCAAGGAACCTGAGCTCTGCATCCTCTGCTCTGAGCTTATTATATCCCAAAGCAACCAGTGTTCCAGTGACTGGAAAACCGGGGTGATTGGCTGGGTTCTGTTGTTCCCCCTGTCTGTGTGAAAGCATCTCCCAAAGCAGGGTGCACACTCCCAGCATCATTAGCGACGCTGGCAAAGAGGAGGAGGCTCCTCCAAGCACAAAGCAACTTCCCTGCAGCCCACAGCTCCTGTGCCACAGAGCCCAAGGGCTGAGCTGCTGCTGCTGCTCTCCCCTCCCCAGGACAGGCTGTTGACTTGGCACTCAGTGAAACAGCTGCTTAGATTTGCATATGGAGATGCTGGAGCACTGCTGTGCTCACCAAAGCGCATCTCCTGGCACACTGACTTCACACCCCAGCTTCTACCACAACAAAGAGGAACAAAGGGACAAACGCTGTTATGTTTACAACACCAGGGACTTAAACAAAGCCCTTACGCTTCCTGTGGGGCAGCAAGCTCCTCCAGACTGCCTGGGATATCCAGCGAGCCCTCCTCCGACTCCGCTGCCACAGCCTCCTCCTCATCAGGGGTCTCTAAAGCAAACCTCTTCTCCTGCGGTGTCTCACAAGCACTCTGATCCCTCTCACTTTGCAGCACAAAAGAGGGAACAGAAGACCGGGTTAGCACAGAGCAGTCTGGGGCTGCTGCAGGTAGCAGTGCCTGCCAGCAGGACCCATTGGGTCTGCCAAAGGCACAGCAAAGCTCCCAGCCGTTCAGGCTAACGGGCAGCTGAGGATTGCATGGGTGCCAGGCTCAAAATGCTGAATTAATCCCTGGATTACCCCCCTCTCTTTCCAGGTCCTCACAGAATCTCCCCAGGCTAAGTCAGCCCTATTAGCAATACTCACACTGTTGTCCAAATTACAGATGGGAATACTGGCTGGCACGTTTACATCTACAACCCTACCTCACCTTGGAAGTACAGAGAAGAGAGGCAAGGCAAGCAGGAGCTAGTTTTACAGGCAGAGAGGAGGGGAGGGTGCACAGCTGGGAAGCGGGTACAAAGCAGTAAGGAGGCAATTCCTGCAGGCACATTCTGGGGGACCTTCACATGAACAGCTCCTCTAAGAACAAGGCTGCAAATCCCACCTGCACGCAGGCAGTCATTAAGATGGACTGCAGCTTCTTCTGTTCACAAGTGTTCCTGGCACAGCAACAGCTTCTTGTTCCCAGTGCCCCAGAGTACACGTAACTGTGCAGAGGCTAAGAGGTTTGACACGATTCATCTATAAATGCCACACGTTGCAGCTCTCAGAGGGAAGGGAAGGGCTCAAGAGAGCCCAGGTTCAGACCATCCTGGCACAAGCGTGATGCTCGCAGCCTTAGAGAGACGTCAGAGCTGTGAGGGAAGCAGAGGGCACCTCCACATCTGGGGCAGCCACAAGAAAATGAGAGCCAGAAGCTACCAGGAAGCTGAAACAAAGCTGAAGTCTGCTGAGGCAGTACTAAGAAGGTGGAAGGAGAAGAGAGAGGCTTAGTGAGAAAGCAGCATCTCGGGGTGTTCTTACAGGGGACGTCTGTACAGGTAACAGAGACCAGAGCAGGGGGCACAAGACAGGAAAGTCATCCAGAACTGGGGCTGTCCACACCTCCTTTGTGGCTCTGTTTGTACCATACCTCTCGGCAGCTTTTGTTCTTTTGCTTTGCTCTTCCTCTATACTTGCTTTGCTTTGGTCTTTTTCCTCTTCTCCCAGCTCCTGGGCCTGCAGGTAAAAGCAAACAGGGTGGAGTTTGCTGGCTCCTTCCCCATCCAAGCCTCGCAGGACCTCACAGTGGTCCTGCTGAAGGGCAGCACCCTCTGGTCTGGTGCACCAGCACTGAGCCGAGGGACCACAGAGCATCCAGGGGCTGCTCCAGAATCCCAGCTGAACGTGCCAGCCTCCTCTCCTGTAGGTAACCAAGGGTCTCAAAGCATCACAGGAATGCCTTGCAGGAATGCTTCCAGCAGCACAACCAACAGGCCTGGGAGCTCAGCTCCCCAGGGTGTCTCAAGTTAGGGTCTGGGGGCTGTTTTTCCAGCACAGAAGATGAACTCCCTGCCAGCACTAAGCAGGTTGGATGCAGGTTTGGTTTTCCTGAAGGTCCTCTTACCAAAAACTCAACTTCCCAGAAAGCGTTGGACAAAAATCTCCTAAATGAGGAATGTCACACGCAGAGAAGTAGAATAATGTGCTGTGGCCATAAAGCAAACTGATGTATCGGCTGTGCCCAAAATCACACCAGCACTCAGCCCTGCCTCACATCCTGGCTCTAGGGCAGGTGGTGACGGGCAGTATCCCCACGGTCTCACCTACTCAGGGATTCCAGACTCCTTGCTCCAGAGCAGAGTGGTTTTGGTGCTGAAGTGGCTTTTTTATGACACAGTAAATACCTGACACAAGAACAGCAAATATTTGAATATGGAGCAGTCAGCTGCTGCTCCCTCTCCCACCTGCCTGTCCCCGCAGCAGGCACACACAGCAGGCACTGTGCCGTCTACCTGGGGAGGGAAGAGCTCCCCTCTTGAAGCTGCCAGCCCCACGACAGAAAGCAGCGAGGCCTCATCCTCTGCTGAGGTTCCTGGTCCCATCCCCAAGCTCTTGGGGAGCAGAGGCACAGGAGGGAGCGAGCTGCGGGGCAGGGCTAAACCAACACGGAATTAAAGCAGCTGTAATTTATGCACATGCTCAGCAGAGCAAACAGCAGAAGGATTCCCTGCGAGTGCTGTCACCTTCCATTCCATCAGCCCGGGCGCAGCTCCCGCAGGCAGCCCCCGCCTGCCTCCCTCCTGCCCCGCTGTAAGTAATGACTTCAATTCCCGCGGACCGAGCGGCTCAGCAAATGTTTCCTGCCTCAAAATGGGCTCTGTCACCGCTGCCTGCGGAGGGGAAAGGAGAGATAAATGGGGACTGAGACCTCACTGGGAACAGGGATAAGCAGGGGAACGCCGCTGAGCCCACGCCTGCAGCCACGGCTGCACCCCTGCCCCACTGGCCCTGCCGAGGAGGGCAGCCCTGCCGTGGAAATCGCGGGCTGCAGGAATCTATGGACACGCGGAGAAGGTGAGAACAATGCCTGCTTGCAGGGAACAAGGGCTGATTTCAACCCTCAGGACCCCAGCAGTCCCAGTGCTGGACGCAGCTCTGTTTTCTGCCCTGTCCCACACTCACGATACAAAGCCAGTCTCCTGAACACAGTCTGTTATCTGCCATCCCACCTCCCTGTCTCCTCCCTCCGCACAGCACAGATCCCACGGGACCTCAGCAGGAGGATCTCCCTGTCTCCAGCACACACCAGCTTACATTGTGTGCCTGGTTCCATCTCCTCACCGCCACCACCCCCTGTGCAGCAGCAGGGCCAGCAAACAGGATGCCAGCACTTTAAATGCCTGTTAAGTGAAGGGTGAAGGGAGCAGTTTCCCCACTGCCAACAGAGAAGCCAGGTCTAGCAGGAAGCAGCGCACAGGCCCTGCAAGCTACCACAGCTCCTGCCAAAGGAGCCCAACCAAAGCCCTCCAACAGTGCTTGTGCAGGTGCTGTGCAGCAGTGTTTTAAACCCACCTCTCTGCTCCAGACAGGGCTGTAAGGAACTCCAGACGTGGCTGCTCCACCCTGACATTTGTATGCACGGTGCCCGTGCTGCAGCAGCAGGGAAGGGGGAACACAGCAGGCGCACGGTTTGTTTTCCTTTCACATCTGATTATGCTCGTTATTAGGCACAAGAGGACAGGTGTGATCTCCAGACACCCTCACAACCCGCACTGCTCCTCTCTGCCGGGCAGGTGAGGAGGTTGCCACGCAGGGCTCCTGCAGCGTAACCCATCAGCTCACAGTCAGAGCAAGGCTGAGGAACCCCAGCTGGAGCCAGCACGCATGGATGTGCCCACCGAGGTGGTGCAGGAGAGGGCAGCTGCAGCATGGGGCTGAGCAATCAGCTCCATCACGTGCTGAGAAGACAAGGAGAAAAGCTCAAGATGCACAGCACTTGCTCAGGCAGAGCTGCCTGGTCCTAGCTGCAACCTGGGCTAACGCGGTATAGGAAACACAGATGTGCAAGCACATGTACACTCACTCCTTCGTGTGCCACAGACTCACTGAAAGGAGCCTGTTTCTCCCCTTACATGAAGCAGGCAAGACAACCAAATGCTTAAAAATAAGCTTCCCTAGACCAAAATCTGTCAGAGGGAGCCAGCCTCCTTTTCCTCCCATCTACGCACTCATGTTCTGGTACACAAATCCTTCCCATCTGCTTAAGGGAAAGAAAGGGACAAATATACCCACAAAAGGAAAGAGACTCAGCTTCCCACCATTCCCTTGGAAAGCCATTGACCTCCTGGGGCAAGAGAAGCTCATGTCAGATTACATGCTGTAGCCCTCACAAGCCACCTCTACTCCAAGTTTGCTCCTTGTGTAGATACCTGCATCTCATCTCTGCAGACAAGCCAATGCACCGGTAGTGCTGCTGTAACCCCTGACTCTAAGCACACCACCTGTGTTCGCCTCTGCAAAGCCCCTGTGCCAAAAGCATCATCCTGTTACTGCTGCACCACAATACAGTGTTTGATCCAGACTGGTCCCTGATCACACATAGAGGACTGACCTTGCACATGGGGCTGTCCACAGCAGCAGACAGATCCTCCACGTCTGGTACCTGCTCAGAAAGCCAGTTCTTGATGCCCATGTCCTAAAGCAGAAAGGAGGAAAGGGTCAGTGGCCGATGAGCACACACAGGTTTGGCCAGAGACCCCGAGACTGGACCCAAATCCTCACACAGCTTGGAACACAGCTACTGAAACCAATAGCACGGGTTACAGGACACAGGAGACGGCTACCCCAGTCCTGCAGGCACGCGTGGCACCATGTGTCCCACCCAAGGACAAGGAGCTTTTAGTGACTCACCACAGGCCACATCACCTCACGGTCCAAGCAGTTAGAGACTTGCAAGTCCTCCACACAGTCGCTGGCCTCTGATGTCTTTGAAAGCCAAGAGGAGACCTGTGTTAGAGCCTGTACACGTCCTACCCCTGCAGCTTCATGCTGGCATTCCCAACAAGGTGACAACCGATGTGGGAAGACAAATCTGGCCTCTCCACAGCATAGTGACCCACGAGACAAGCACAAAGCGTCACAGGGGGACAAGGGCAGGAGAGGGGATTGGGGAGGGCAAAGAAGTGCTCCTCAAATACCCCTGACAAAAGGCACTTGCTTCCTGTGCTTTGCTCCTTCTGCACAGATCTCTGTAGCTCCAAGAGCTCCCCAGCCCACCACACAAATGGGTGAAGCCACACAGAACAGTACCATGGTCTTTAAAGGCCTTTAAAGGTACACCTTGGCATGCCAAACTGCAGCAAGGGCTCCTCTGTTCAGTGTGAACACCCGCAGAGCCTTGCTGACTTCACCAGAGCTACCCAGATGCATAAAGCAAGTGGGCAGGTAAGCGTAAAAGCAACGCTTTCAACTTCCAGCTCTTTGGGACAGAACGTGTTTTCCAGGCTGTTTTATCCCTTATCATCTCTTAAGGATGTTACACAGCAGTGGAACTAGAAAAATCACCAAAATCAGCAGGAGCAAAGCTAGACTGGAAGGAGGGAGTTTATCAGCTCTCACATTCTAGCATTTCTGGAAGACACTGAACCAGAGCATGTGTCTGTCTGGCACCCCAGTTGCAGGGGCCAGGCCAGGAACCCATCTGCACCTTGTGACACTCGATGGTGCCAGAGATGGCACAATCAGCTACCCCGGTCCTAGCTGCTAGGAAAGCTGCAGGTAAGGAGGCACCATGCTCACAGATGAGAGCTGCAGCTCCGAGCCAGCCCCCAGGTACCGCCCTTCCCACTCTGACCCGCACCTCCCATCGCATCCCTCCGGAGCTGCGAGTATCACGGCTGGCAGCTCACTTTACACTTTTGTCCCATCTCTGCATAAGCTGAGAGAAACAACAGAAGGAGAGAAACAAAGCAGCACGGACAGCTGGGCTTGGTGTGAACTTCATTATAAACCTGCTTGCTTAGTACAGATGGCAGCACTGAAAGCTGAGACTTATTTCTCCTCCAAGACTCGAAACCCGCGTCTCAGTCCAGGGTTTCTGCCTGTCGGTTGCTTTGGACAGCACTTTGTGCACGCAGAACAGAATGATTTCCCAGCTCAGTGCTAAAGATGCTGATCTGGGAATTCAGAGCACTCGTGTCCCCCCCCCAGGAACACCCTGCTGACTAGGAAAGCGCTTACACTGCCTTCACAGAAGACACGTAAGTGCTCCAAGAGCTTTGCTGAAGCAGGGCCTTACAAGGCAACGGGAACAGACACTTCCACACCAAACCCAACCACGCAGGGAGGTCTCTTACTTCGCCAGCATCCAGCTTGCCATCTGCTTCCAGATCAGCTGCTGCTTCTTCCCTCCTTTCATTCACCATCTCTTCACCAACAGACAGGGGTTCAATGGGAGAAGCCAGGTTTACCTGCTGATCTCCCTCAGCAGGTTCAGCAGCCGGAGATGCAGCTCGAGGTGGCCCAGGACCACTGGGCGTATCTACCCCTGCTGTGCTCCTTTCCCCCAGGGACTGCGGCAGCTCATCAGCAGCAGAGATGTCACATTCCACCTCAGGATCGGGCTTGCCCAGTGGGTCATTCCCAGTGTGCTTCCCACCAGACTCGTCCTTGCTGTGGTCAGACAGGCTGCTGTCGGCATCGCCAAGAAGGACTTCAATGGGAGTCGGAGGGCACGCATCATCGGAATCCAAGGAAAACTCTTGCCCTTCTTCAGCACATTTGGATTTTACAGACTCCTTCTAGGCAGCAAGTCAAACACAATTATAGCTACAACATCCTTTACCCCCTCCCTGGGAGGATGCAGCATCAGAAACTGCTACAGCAAAGTCTGGTGACTTCCAGACCAGTTTGATTTCTTTTCACAAAGTCCCTTGCAAAGACAAGGAACTCCATTGGGATAAACACACTCATCTGTTGGGCTCAGAGCTGTTTGGATTTTGGTTCTGGTTTGTTAATCTGTTGTGGATATCTATCCACAGGGGCTCAGTGCATAAAAGGTAGCTGTGGTTGCCCCAGGCCCATCAGCCCCTGGGAGCACCCTACATGCTCTGCAGGAGACCTATTTCTGCTTCCACCCTTCATCTGTTCAGTGAGAGATGGAAATTCACAAGAGGCTGGAACTGGACATGGAACTTCTGCCTGAAATCAAGCAGAGAGGAGCAGACAAGCTGCAGCATCCCACCTCCCAGTGGGACAAACTGGAGGGCAGGCACCAGTTTAAGCTCTGAGCTCAGGAAAGGGCTGTGACTGACCCAGCACACTCAAAGAGAACACAATCCCACATTAAAGCTTAGTCAGCCCGAGGTTCAGGTGCCTCTCCAGCAGTGGGGAGGCCACACAGCTCACGAGCACAAGCACGACAGCCAGGAGGAAGCAGGAAAAGGTTCCCTCATCAGCATGCAAACAAAACCGCTAGCACGTCCCACTTTCTCACTGTTTTATTAATGCTGTGGTGTCTTGTCAAACATTAGCTGCATCCTGTGTACAGCATGTACCACACACAGACCGCATATTTTAACGATGTATTTTTATCAGAGTGCAACTGGAATGCTGTCAGCTTGGAAGCCGGAGCTGCAGCGCACTGACAGCGCCTCTCCCAGCCCGCTGCTGGGCTGTGGGACCTTCCCAGGGCTGGGATCCATCAGCATCCACCAGGACAACAGAGACAGCTCATCACCCAACGAGCTGCAGCCCACAGCCCCACCTGCGATTCAAACCAAAGTCTATGGCCCCTTTCCAGCGTGCTGCCTGCCCAGCAGAGGTTCGAGCACACACCAGTGACCCACCAGCCAGCCACAAAGGCTCCATAGCACATGAAGTCCTGAACCCAGACAGGCGTGTGTGACAGGCACTGCCCCACGGCAGTAACACCAAAGCAGTCCTGGGGCTGAGGGCACCTGGAAAGTTGTGCTCCCTTTGGGACAGGCTTGCTTTAGAGCTCTCCTTGAGCCCTCTCTCCAGGACATCTGACAGCGCCCAAGGAAAGGTATACCCAGCGAGAGCAATGAGGTTTATGTACACAGGTGTACATGTAAAACAGTAGAGAGGCACTTCCCTTTGAGGAGCACAACAGAATGTACCAAGGGCTCCAGTGACACTGCGCACACAAAGGCTTCTCTCCAGGCAAGTTTACCTCAGTTACTAAAATACCCCAGCATAATCTCTTTAGCTGGTAGAATCCTGCTTTAAGCACAGATGCAGACAAAGCTTTTGTTAGCATTACACCTCAATGATCACAAATGCAACTCTCTGGAAGAGCTCTGCCAATCAGGCACACAGGTGGAGGAGGGGGGCTTTCTCTGTGCGCAAACAGGCTATGGATTTTCTATGGATTTCAGGGCTGGGACAAGTCAGTCAGGATAATTGGCTTCTGCTGATCTTTTCACAAGCTGTATCACATTTTCCCTGCAGCTGAGAGACACTAACTGATGGGAAGTTTCTGCCCATCAAATCCTTATGTCCAGACTTCCAGTGATCGGCACAAGCCTTGAGAAAAGCACATCAATACCAACAGGACCAGCTTTGGGAAAGGCATCTGATCCAGAGATGAGCCATTAGGATGAACAGCAGCCCCCAGAACTGAACCCTGCTCATCTCAAAGAGCACTGAAGCCCACAGGGGGTTAGGTTTGACAGACCTCATCTGGGTGGCATTTGCCCTGGGGTTTTAAGTTTACACCTCTCTCCATGCATGTAATACAATAACCAGCAAAAGAAACAAACCAAGCAGCTATGAGGCACACACCACAACACTCAAAGCTGCCTACTGCATGCACAGCTTCAGTGACACCATGAGAACAGGACCACGACATCAGAGCCACTCATCACCTCTCTCAGGCTGCCAGCGTCTTCTGCAGGGCTCCTTCGGTGCTGGAGAGCAGCAGCAGCAGCAGCAGCAGCAGCAGCAGCAGCAGCAGCAGCAGCTACCCAGCTGCCACAGTCTTCCTCCTCTGCTTTGCTCTTCTCCTAGTGGGTGAGGTAATGCATCCACTAGCAAAAGTCCTCACACCACCTTTCCAAGCGGCTCAGGTCACCCAGATGTGACAGGTCACAGCCCTGCGTCTCACCCACTGCATCTGCCCTCCAGCTCAACAGCTTTCCAGCTTGGGAAAGGAGTCCACAGGAGCTCAGCAGCTCCCAGGCCCACATTCCCCAGCAAAACCTTTCTGTCTGTGTGTTTTGCTGTCGCTCACTACAGCAGTTCTCAGCCACACTCCCCCAGCATGGAGAGAGCAAGGCTATGGACACAGGAGCCACCCTCCTCTTCCACTGTCATCTTTCATGGATGGCTTTGCTTCCTGGGAAGCAGCAGCTCTGCTCCCTGCATCTCGGCAGTACCACACAAGCTCTATTGCACAGTGTTTATTTACAGACAGCTCCTGTTCACACATCTCCATCTGACACAGCAGCCTCGTGTGGCAACTTCCCACCACACAAAGGACCCCTGACTCCCAGTGTTTACCCAGAGACTGACCCGGACAGAAGGCAGAGCACTAAACCTCCCAAGCTGCAAGCATGCCAGCAAGGGATCACTTCTGCTGCACAACCGTGTCCCCAGGCACGAGACGCTTTCAGACCTTCTCCTCCTCTTGCCCCATCCAGCAGTATCCCAAAGTCCTTCTGTATGTTAGGGCAGAGTCTCACACGCCTTCAGTGACTATTCCAGCTCAGGAATTCAGGAGACAAGAAAGCTGAGTTTGAGCAAGAGCTAAGCCAAGACAACCAAGCTTCCTACATGAGGCCCTCTCACCAAGAGTACATTCTAATGACACATAAACCTCCCACCTCAAGGTCCCCAGCACCTGACTTGGGTTTCATTTACACTGCCTCTTTCCCAGCTTACTCCCTCCTTGCTCCAGAAAAGCCCACAGGGGGAGGCAGCATTCCTTTCCACCTCTCTTCCCTCTTTCCAGACACTTATTCCACCTTCAACACAGCTTCCCCTCTCCCCCAGCATCCTCGTGTCTCAGCAAGTCACTAAACCCTCATGCTGCTTTTCTCTGAATACAGGTATTCGACCTTGATGCACAGGCTACACGAGGCCACGAGGTTTTTATCGCTTCACCCTTAGATTTCCCTTCACACCTTAGATTTCCCCCTTAAGGCCTGCTCTACAAATCCTTTCCTCCCCTTTTGCAAAGGAGCGGAGCTGGAGAACCAGGCTTAGGCTGGCTCAAAGGAATGCTTTCCTACTGCCACCTCATGGAAGCACACCAGAATTACCTCTTCCGGTGGGGTTCTAATATCAGGACTAAGATATTCCCCACCTGGGTTAACTGAGCCCGGCTGTTGGGCAGCAGCTGCCATTTCACTATAGATTCCTGAAGCCCTGCACTGAAATGCCAAGACAGCTCTGTTCTGGAAACGTTAACATTCCAGTGATGAGCTGGTCCCTAAAAGGCTGCTGCTTGTTTGGAGACCAGGGAATCAGCCCTTCCTTTCTCCCTACTTTAGCACAAGCCTTTGCACTTCCGCCCAGCACTGCGAATGGGCTCACTACCAAAGCCCTTGACAGCTTAGTTTTTGTGTGCAGTGAACAGGATAAGGCAAATACTGTAAAACACTTTAAGAGAAATTAATTTGCCTTTCAGAGAGTGGAACGGGATTTCAAAGCAGTGAGACAGGATTAATGTCAGCACCGTCGGGCCGCATCACCAGAGCTGCTTGCCACGCACTTCCCATTGTGCCCTTGTCACCTTAAGCCTCATCACTGCTAAGAGGCATGGAAAGGCAATGTCTGCAAGAGCCCACACGTGTCCTCAAGTCGCTGCTGACACTGCCCCAGCCACAGAATGTCAGCAGTGTAAGAAGAAAGAAAACAGCTTTCAGGTGACCACAGGTTTAAGATTCCGGTGGAACTAAGTGTGAGAAAGGCATTTCCAGAGCACGTTCCCCTCTGCTCTCCCCAGTGCCACCATTGCCACTTCAGCTGAGGACAAGACTTCTTTCTACACCCACTGAAACAAGCAGTGCGGAAGCCTTCCTCCTACAGCAAGCACAGAGGCACCTCTGCTCCGAGGCTCTCACCTTTCTGCTGTTGAAGAGCCCTTCTCCAGCTTGCCTGTCACACCTAGATCACTTCAGATTTCTCTGCTTTAGAATGAAACAAAGCTCCAACACGGGCAAAGATGCCATCTCCTCAAATCCCACCCACCAAACCACAAGCATCCTCCTTCAAGCACAAATTTGTCTCCAACACACCCCCCCCCGTCCCCTGCAGACCGCATCTGGCTTCTCATACACTCCCCGACCCCGCTGCTGTGCCTCCCTCTCCATCAGCCTGCTCCAGGTTGCTCCTGCTCACAAACGGCTTACCTCAGAGTCAAAGCTGCCTCCCAGGGCACTGACATCCACGTGCAGGTTTTTGAGCAGACCTCGTGTCTCATGGGAACTCTAAAGTACGGAAAAGCAAAAGCGGGATGGTCAAAACTGAGTTCTGACCCCTGCAATCCCTCCAGCACACAGGAGGCACTGGGGGTTCCTAAGCCTCAAAATAAGACAATAAAGCTCCAGCACTGCTCCAAAGCAACACACTTACAGCCCATTCCTTTTGGAATTACCTCATGGCAGACAGTGACTTACAGGGAGCACCATGACCGAAAAGGATTAGAAGCTTTTTGGTGACCCAACAACGCAGAGGAAGTGCAGCACAAACTAAGGCCCTGAGTCAAATGGAACAGCTACGGCCAACCACCAGAGCATCAGTTTTTCATTCTTCGAGGTCTCCTGCACTCCAGTTACTGACTCACATTAAGAACAAAGGCACAACCCACCTCATTTTCACTTTCTTCCTCTTCACTTCTCCTTTTATCTACAGTCTCTAGGTTCAAGGAACTCTCCTCTTCGCAGACCAAGCCCAGTGACTTCTTCATCTGGTTGCTTGCCTTACAGGTCTCTGCAGGCTGTGGGGCCAAAGAGAAGGGAGGTGAGAGGACAGCCAAGGGAAAGGGGAGATACAAACCCACTGAGGCACTGGCCAGCAGCAGAGGGGCTGCTGAATTTCGAGAAGGTGCTTGGGATTGTGCTGCTATCCTTGTTCTGCTAGAGCCATGTCCAGCTGGGAGAGCATACATTCCTTATGAGGCCATGTTGTGCCTTAGACCAAAGAGGGTCCTGTCCTCTAGGATGACAGCTGCAAAACCTGCCTGTGCCTCGAAACACTGGTTCAGTTCAGTCCAGCCCATATTAAAAACAAGGTGTTTGAAATCACCAGTGATAAGGCTTAGCCAGACTAAAACCTTCGGTGAAGGATCTGTATGTTTGGCACTGCACTGGTTTTGCTTGCTTTCAAAAGACTGACCTGCGTGGAAACCTCGCATTCATCCAGAAAACTCTGCTCTTCACTTTTTATTCTTAGCAAACAGTTGAGAGACAATATGATTTATTACATTACATTATCTGTAATGCATATCACACAAATCAATGTTCTACTAGGATGAACTTAACAGGCTTCTCCCGCCAACAGTACTGAAACAGTTCTTTCTTTAAATCTGCTAATCACAGCAGAAGAAAGCTCAGCACAGATTTAGTACTGGGCTCCCTAGAAACACCAAGAGAGCAAGGGCATGGTGATGGACAGCAGGGAAGTGGGGTTTAACAGCCATCACAAATGCTTCTCAGTGTCCCCATCCCGAGACGTTCTGCAGCGCATTCCCAGCGCCAGGACCTTACCTGTGTCCCTGCTCCGGTGTTGAGGCCAGCGGGCACAGGGCTGCTGTGCTGCAGGGGGAGCGGGCTGGGGTGCAGGCCGGGGAGCAGGGATGCTGGGACTCCACGCAGCGGGGCCAGGCCCCCCGGGGGCACCTGCACGGGTGCCAGCAGCATGCCTGTGGGCTGGAATGTGCACAGGGCTCACTGACACAGCTCCTCACAACACACAGGACCGAGCCCACACGAGACACACCACCACTGAAAGCCACCTGTGAGACCCAGCGCCCAGCAATGCCCAGCACATGACGCACACTTTGATTTACTCACACTTTCTCTTCCAAAGGCCCACCTGAATGCAGTGATTTACTTTACAGCAGCAAGGCAATCCAGAAGATCAATGGGCATCACTCCAAACCAAAGCAAGAACAACAGCCACCACACCAGCTCACATGTACCCACACACAGCACCCTCTGGGAGGGCTCTTACCCAGTGCCGTGCACCCAAGGCAAACTGGGAAGCCCCCCTTCTGCCCTGCTGCTCTGCATAGCATGAAATGAGTGAAGGAGAAACCACTCTGATGGCAAGAAGCCTCCTACTCTCCCCAGGCTGCAACTACCACCTCCTTTTAGACAGAGATCCAGGCTGCTTCCTCAGCTTACACCAGTGGAAAAGTTACAGGCAGCACCAAGCAGCTCTGCTGCAGCACATCCACAAAAAGCTCCTAAATACACCTCTCCCCTTCAAAGGGCAGCAAGAGCCCAAGGAGCCATCCAGCATCCTCCCCTCTGAGCAGCTCATGTTTGACATCAAGTTATCCTCCCCCCAAACGTGACCCATGACCATGGAGTTCCCACCTCATGACACTGCACAGGTTCAGCTCGCAGCACACATATGCCAGGGTTTTCTCCGTAGCACGTATGCCAGCTCATGCTCCAGCAGAGCACGTGCACATTCAGACATCACAGCTCCTCTGCACTGTGTCTGCACCAGGCTGCAGGCTGTGCATGAAAGCAGAGCTAAATCACTCTTAGGCTGAGGAGCAGGGAGATGAATGTGCACCAATCCTTCTTCCACAAAGTTACTGCCACAGCAATGGCAACAGAATAAATCACACATTCCACTGTAACAGGATAAATCATACTGATTATTTCCTGCAGATGGCCATTAACTACTAGTTAATGCAGAGCAGAGGATGTTAGCTGTCCTTCAACAAAGATAAACCCGCTTCCATTGGGCTAATTAAAACTTGCAGGGTAATCTGCACTTTACCTGATATTTATAGTCATAGTTCTTATCAGTGAGCACTACCACATGCTGGTAACTGGAAACCTGAGTTAGTGGTGGAGCCGCAGCTGGGCACCCCCAGCAGCACAGCAATCCATTAACATTAAACACACTGACCTTTCAGATCATTTCTGACTTCAGAACAGGAGATTCAGTAACTTCTTATTAAATTGAGGCAATTACTTATGGACAAAGAGTTTGGGCAGACTAGAGCAAGACGATCCAGCTATTCCCAGAGGAAGACAATGACATTTCTAGACAGCATCTATGACAGCAACAACAGGTAATTTGACTGCAGTCTCACCTCTGCTTCTCCCAAAAGCATATATTTATCATGTGAACTCTCTGCCAGCCTCCCCAGAAGCACTGCAAGTGGAGTCTACTCACAGCGAGCTGCTTCAATGCCTGCTTCTCCTTCTTGCTCTTCTTCTCTTTCTTTTCTTTCTTCTTCTTCTCTTTCTTTTTCAAGCTGCCACTCGCCAGCAGCTTCTCTCGCTCCTGAATGACAAGCTCTCTGTAGTGATCATCACACGGGTGGTCCCACATGGATTGGCCATTAGCAAAGTTGAAGTAATAGATTTCACCAGTGACGTCTTGGCTGTATGGCAAAAACACCATGAAAAGATGAAAGGGCGCATACAGACAGAGCTGCACGTTCCAGCACATCCTTACTGGCACGCCAAGAGCCCAAAGACACATTGGTGTGAGGAAGGAGCTCTCCTAGAGATTGCTCACATCCACATCCAACTTCCCAAACGCTCTTTCCCTCTATTCCACCACCCCAAAAAGACCCAAGCATCCACAGGAGGCACATCTCCTGTGGCACTGCCCCCATCAGATTGCCACTGATGCGGGCAGCACAGAGCAGGGAAGGGCAGGAACGCAGCCACTGACGGAGCTCTCACCAAGGCTTCCACCCAGGCGGTAACAGGGCCATGATGCCTTCCCTGGCCAACCACAGCAGCTCCGGCTCCTTCTTTGGGTCGATCCCGATCGTCCGGGCATAAGCCTGGACTTCTGGAAAACAGAAGAGGAACCAATGAAGATGATCTGCACCAGGTGCTAAGCAATGAAGCCGACTTCCCCAGCTAAAGCACAGGGGCAACAAGGGGAAACAGAGCTGCCAGGTGGCCCATGTGTCAGTGCCATGGTTCTCTGCCAGGCTGGAGGCAGACTGCAAAACGGCATTTATCTTTACAACCAGGAAGCTAATTGTTCACCTCGTCTTCTACAAAATCCCATTTATTCTACCTCCATATTCTCCCCAGTTCCTATTTTCTTAATACACTGGAATTGACTTGCACGCACGAATCCCGTGTCCCAGCTCCGGGGAGGACAGGACGCGTTACCTTGCTCACTGGGAATATAGGTCTCATCGTAACTTTCATCCAGGATGATCTGGTCACCAATGCGCACCACAGATTCTTCCATGGCTTTCCGCATCTGGCGGCAGGAAGGAAGCGACATAGGAATCCCGGTGATCATCAACTGCACCCGGTGTCCCAGCAGGGACCGGGGTGCCGAGCATCCTTATCGCACAGCCATGCGCTCCGGATGCACGACGTGCCCCACACGCCCGGCGCTGAGCCTCCGCCTCCGCCGCGTTCGGAGCCCTATGTAAAGGGAGGCTCAGGAGCAACCGTTAATCCCGGGCTTCATTCCCGGGGCCGCGCCGCTCCCGTCCCGAACGGACCCGGCTGCGGGGACTCGCTCCAGATCCGTTCCCGTCCCTCCAGGCGCCCCCCCCGGCCCCGCAGCTCACCCGCACGGCAGAGCCGCGAGCCCCGAGCCCCGAGCCCCGAGCCCCGAGCCCCGAGCCCCGAGCCCCGAGCCCCGAGCCCCGAGCCCCGAGCCCCGGCCCGGCCACGCCGCCACCGCCTCCACGGACGCTCACGGGTTGCCCGGAGCCGCCGTCACATCCGGGTCTTTGGCAGCGCTAACGCCCGCCCTCGGCCAACTGCCATTGGTCCGCACAGGCAGCCCGGCGTCGGACTGGCTGGAGGGAAGCCTGACGTAATAACGCGGCGGCGCCTGCCGGGGGCTGTAGTGCGGGCGGGGCGGGCCCCCGCCGCCTGTTGCCATGGCGACGCGCCCCCCCGGCCCGCGGCCCGTCCCGGTCCCGCCGGTGCCCCCGATCCGGGCCGGGCCGCAGCGGGGGCACCCCCGGCGGAGGCCGGGCGGTGGGTGGCGGCGGGCGGCAGGAAGGCGGGCGGGGAGGGAGGAGGAGAAGGAGGAGGAGGAGGGAGGCGGGAGCACGAGGTGCCGCTCCGGCCGCCGGTGCGTGCGGCGGGGGAATCGTCCTGCCCCGGCTGCACCGGGAAGGGGGGGGCGCGCTCCGGCGGCGGGAGAAGAAAGGGGAAAGGGGAGGGAGGGGACTCGCAGGGAGAACGGTACCGAGGGCAGCCGGAGCGGGGACGGCGGACGCCGCATAATAGGGGCTTCACCCCGTCGGGCACCTCGCTCCGCGGGGCCGCGGCCGTGCACATGGGGTCGGCGCCGGGGCGCTGCCCTCTTCCCTCACACCCCCGTTTCCCTTCACTCCCCCCCGCAGCCCCGTTCCGGGCCATTTTGAGGGTGAGCGGAAAGAGGTGGTTTGAGGCCAAGCGGTCAGAGAGGGGTGGGGGGGAGCGGGGCCGGCGATGTGCGCGGGGAGCGGGCAGCGCGTAAGTGTGCGTGTGCGCGCGTGAGTGTGTGTGTGTGTGTGTGTGCGTGTGTGTGTGTGTGCGGTGGCGGGGGGAGGGGGGCAGGGTTGCGAGTGAGTCTGAGGGAGAAGGCGCTGCAGGCAATGAGCAGCCATCATCATTACGTTGCCGTCGTTTATACCGGTAGCGTTAAACCGGGGGACGCGGTTTCATTCACACACACACACACCCCTCCACAACGCCCCGGGGAGCCCCCGCGGTCCGGCCCTGGCCCGACGGGTGGGTGCCGGGTGGGGTGTGTGTGGGGGTTAGGGGGCGGCGGTGGGGCTGGCGCTGCGAATGGAGCCGGTTTCCTGCGGTGGCCCCGGCACCCCGCTCACGGCCGGGTTGAAAGTAGTTGTTTTTTAAACAGACAATGGACAAAAGGAAAGTCGCGGTGCCCGGGAGTTCCCTGCCCATCCCCGCGGCCGCCCGGCGCCCCGCGCAACTCGCCCGCACTTACCCACTTTCCGCCTTTGTTTTCGTTTGGGAAGGGGCTGAGCGTGCTCCCAACTACGGGAAACGGCGATTTCCCCGTTTGCGAGACGCTTTTTTTTGTTGTTGTTTACCCCTTTTTTCCTCTCCACCCCCGCCCCCCATCCTCATCCCCTTTGGCCTTCCGCGGGTTTTGACCCGGGGAATATCCGAATCCCCCGATGCGATAAGTTTGTTTCTGTGTCGATGTGCGCCTCGGTTTTACTTTTCATCAGAGCCGATCGCGGGCTGTGTTTATCCTGGAAGATGGCTTTCGGGAGAATGTGTTTGCCTTGTGTTTGTGGTTTGTTTCTTTTTCACACACCCCCCCCCCCCCTTTTCCCTTCTCTCCCGTGGCACACGGGGCTAGTGGAGATGCAAACAAGCAAGTTGAACAAAAAATGTTTCTGTTCGTTTCCTCACAGATCATCCATTCTAACGACGGCAAAAAAATCTTAATGACTATGACCTTAGCAGCATGGGTAGCTGGTTTACCCCAATTATAAACCCCGTTAGTTTGCGGTAATGTGTGAGTATCAATATATAATTCATATTAAAAAGCATGATCAGTAATTATCGCTATCGCCATTATTATTTTTGTTATAAAAGTTGAAACCCATCGTTTCCCGACGAGCGCGCTGCATCTGTCGCTTGGAGTGTTTTTGTCTCGCTGTTGCACAACAGAGGCTCTCTAGTCTTTAACCTAAAATGGCAGCTTTAATTTGACTGGGGCCCATTCATTGACAATGATAATAAAAAGGCTGAAAGCTAAATGTAGCTGGATGCTTGGGGCACGTTTGCAGAACTCTCTCCTTTTTCACTGCTGGGTGCTGCTAAGAGAGGAACTTCGGAGCTCTCTAGTTTCTAGCCTCAAAGTTTCACACACTTTTATTAATTAAAGAGAAAGAAAAAGAAGAAGGAAAGGACACAAATCGCGTTGCTCTGGGTAACCCCATTCTAGACGGCAGGGCTGGCTGCTGACAAACTTAACGGTGCGGAGATAGTTAGGGAGGGCTTCTTGCCTTGTGAGAGCTCTGCCTTTTTAACAGTGGCGCAAAAAATTGAGTAATGCCTTTTAAAATGAGGCAGCAGTGCCAGGGAAAATTAACCATTTGTTTCTGAGGCTGGTAACAGGTGATCGGAATGATTGGAACGTTCTGTTCCTGTCTCCAGCTCCTAGGAGCAGGAACACTGCTTGTTTCTTCTGGTTTGGTGTGAATGGGCTCGGGGTTTCGCAGTGATCCTGTCGACAGTGTGCTGTTCACTAGGAGAAAACCACAAGTGCTGGGGAAGAGTGGTTATTTGTTGTGTGAGGAATCATCTGAAGTTTGAAACAGTTTTATAAATCAGAATATCCCCTGCCACAGCATAGGAAACTGCCAAAGATTCACACACCCCCTGTGCTGCTTTTCCATCAGCCCAGACTGCTTATTTTCAGCCTCTCGAGCTTTTTTAAAACAAGAGCTGCATAGAGATCATTGTGAAAGGTGCAGAACAGCTCTTGGACGAGCATTAAATGCTTGTGATTGCAAGTTTAACTGAATTAGTGATTCACTGGTATTAACTGGATAATCATACTTCACCAAAAACCTTACTGAATATTTTAACAATGTAATGATATTTCTGTAACTCCTGTGCGTCCCGGTTCAGTTAATTAAACAGCAGGAAAAAACTTCCTCAGATTCAAAACCCAAAACGATTTTATTGCTGCTTCAGTAATCAGGGGAAGTTTCGGTTGTAGATGAAGATCGCACAGTCCTTTCGAGGAAAAAATAGCTATTTCTAAGGACATAGTGCTGTAGAAATGCCAGTCAAAATGAGGTTTAGCAGAATATTCTCCCTGTTGCAAGCAAAACTCTGTGCAGGGGTGGTAGGTTTGAGTTGTAACCATTTTTGTCTAAATTCGGTTAATGTGGAAACCCAAAGGGTTAGGTGGAAGGAGGGCTGTAAAGGCTTCCTAGTTCACAGAAGAGGGGTCAGTTAACCAGAGTGTAGCTTTTTCCATGCAAGTTACTTGCTGGCTTCACACTGAAAAGCTTTTGATTTGAATTCATGGTATTTCCCATTACCATTTAGATAGTGTTAGGACTTTATAAGATGTAAAATGAGTTATTTGTGAGTAGAGGTGAAACACACCGATGGTGGAGTGCTGAAGAAGGGGATGTACTGCTGGGTCCAGGCTTGGCACAAGTGGTCCTGTCCTGCCCTGGCGTGGAGGGGAGGCTGTGTCTGTGCCCTGTGCCCTGGCCTAGGCCCTGGGCTGGAGCAGAATCTGCAGTGTGAGAATACAGCATGGCCTTAAACACCTTAACAGCCGGACTCAGGCATGGGTTTCTATATAGGTGGAGGATCTGAGTAATGGGAACTTTGAAGGTTTTCAAAGAGCTGCTGAAATCTCGCAGTGAGTCTCTGCCTGTGGTTTGCCATACCCGTGGCATCCTGTAGCAGCGGGCTGCTGGGGTTTTTGTTTTGTGTTTAGCACATGGCACGATACATCAGGGTTGTTGAGGTGGGAGGAGGAGGAAAAAAGTAACCAGAAGGGGTGGAAATAAGGCACAGGACTCAAGGCAACACGTGTTTGACTCCAGCCCTTATTTCCCGTTCATCATACTTTTACATTCATTTTCAGAGGGGGAAGCCTTTAGAACCTGCTGGTTGGTGTCTGCTCTCTTGAATCCAGCATTATTCCAATAAACCTGTGTGGCTAGCAAGGACACGGGCAACTGCGTGACGAGTGGTGTGTGCCCGAACGTCCTCCTTCCTCCCCAGTGCCCTCAAATCCTGACTTCCAAACCCTTTTGTACTTGTCTGCTATGTACAGATCACTAAGTGCTCAGATTTATGAGCTGATTAACTGATACCCGTAAGTAACATGGGTGATACTTTTATGTTCCCTGCACAGGAGAAAACTGCAGAATTTAGTAAATAATTAAACTGTCTCCTTTACAAATGAGCCTTTTGTGCGTAGGTGAGGCTCTAGATTTCACTTTTCCAACAGAAAAGTTGCTGTATAAATTTACTGCGTCTGTTTAGCTTCATCATTAACTTCATCGTTTATCATAATTTATTTTTCTGTGAGTAGCTTGTCTGCACAAAACCCACTGGATTTTAATGGAAGAAGGTCTCAGATATTGCTGGTATTTTGGCAGCGATAGAAAGGCAAAGGGAAGCTCCGTGTGTAATTTATTTGTAGAGCTCTTTTAGAGGAAGGAGTGAGGTACAATATGCAGAAACATTCCATGTTTTCATTAGGATTCAGGATAATGACACGTGATGGGAGAGTTTTCCTCTTGATTTCTTTCTGCCTGCAGAATATAACTGTAACTTGTAGTGGTTGGTATCTTACCTGGGATCAGTGCTCTTGGACATGCCACATTGCAGTTGCACAGTTGGAAAATGAGGTTGGAAGGCATGATGTGAAGAAGAAGGAGGCTGTGACCTAAATGAAACACTCCAAGCACCTGAATGTGACAACAAAGCTCTTCAGATATTCTGAAGTATGCAAAAGCTGATTAGCTCTTTGCTTCCAACATTGTGACTTTTCAAGGATGTAGACACGGGCCTAGGTGAAGTCAAGTCAACCCAAGGATCTGTGTGCTGTTGGGTTCTCTTGTTTCATGAATGCCACTCAGTAGCGGTTTCTACTTAATTAAGGAAAGTTTTCTTACTTAATTTAAGCATTTTCATTTAGAAGTTGCAATTCAGTAGAAGAGTGCTAATTACCCAGTAAGCCACTGTATTAGCGGAGCATCGTAACACATGACTTTGAAAGCTTATTGGCGTATAGGAACTAACCCGAAGCCCTTGTTGTCATGGTGTAGGGCTTGCTCTGCTCTGGAGTGACCTATATAGCTATTTTGGGTGTGGTTTTGCTTGGCTTCCGTGGGAGCTGTGTCCAGCCTTGCCCTGACACAGGCAGTTGCTGTGATAGGAGGGCCTTGAGGGGAATGGTGGGGAATAAATAACTCGGAGAATCAATTGTCTGGAAAAAGTCATCACAGCCAAAATGTCTCCTCCTTCTAATGGTCCTGAGAGGGAAGTTAAGTCTCATGTGTGCGGTCCTGATCCCAGAGATGCTGCTGCTCAGGCCTCATTTAAATATGGGCTGGTGATCATGGTGACCAGTGCAGCAACTTACCTGCCTGGGTGTAGCTGGCATGTGGAGAATCCAGTGCTCTGTAGTTTTGGAAGCACTTTAGTTTTGATGTCCTTGAGCTGCTTTTTAAGCCATTCCTTTGAACTGTGTGTCCACTGCTGGAACTCCAACAGGTAGTTGGCTTTATAATTTCTTCTCAGTGATTTTTTGGAAGGAATTGGCATACTCACAGTTTATTTTGACTTCTGTCTACAAAGTAAGCATCACTCCTTAAGCCATTCTATGCAGGTGTACATCAGATGTACAAACTATGATTCCTTTTCATGCAGCAAAACCAGTCCTGCTCTGAAACCTAAACTTTCTACTTCTTTCTGTTCCTCTTTCCAGCCCTGTCCCTGCTTTCCCCACCTCCTCCAACTTTCCCATAGATTTTTATTCCTCTTCATCTTGTGCCTTCCCTGTTGTGTTTTCGGTCTTCTTTCAAATTTATATCGCACTCTTGTTTGCTCAGTGGAGTTGTGTTTTCTTGCCAGTCGTGGATAATCAGAACATGTTGCAAAATAAACACACGTTTCCACTCCCAATAATACCGCTTCCTACCCAAAGTGTGGAGGATGCTTTTGTTGGTGTGGGAAGAGCTGGCTGGCTATTCTGAAGCCTGATAAGAGTCTCACGTCAGACCTTGGGAGCTGCCTGGCAAAGGGATGTTCAGCAGCAGAGAGCCAGAGCTGGGGGTGCTTGGGTGCTGGTACAGAAACACAGCTCTAATAGTTTCTCTTGCTCTGTGTGTGCAGTATTTGTGAGTGAGGGTGCTGGTCCCGGTTCAGGTCCAGTCTGGTCCTGTCACGCTTTGTGTGGCATGGGGATAACCACTGAAGCATATCCCTTGCCAAACAGGGAAATTTGGGGTGTGGGGAGGAGCTTCTGTGGGGGGTTGCGTAGGGCAGGTTTGGAGACCAGCAGCTGTGTGACCAGTGGTAAAGCAGATCAGAACCTGGAGCAAGTCCAAGGAGGACTTTAATAAAGGCACTTTTGTCCTGGATCTTAAAATAGGAAGCCTGTGGATTTATTTACAGGGTAAACAGGATTTGTTAAATGGGTAGTCTTTAGGTGCAATGGAATACCGGTCATTCTTTGAGAGAGAGTTCAGGGGAAAACTAACTGAACCTTAACTGAAAGCTGGGATTTTAGAGGTTTAGAGATCAGTGACAGGACAAAATGAGGAGCAGACATTTTCATCATAGAAAGCATTGGGGTAGGGCTTTTACAGGAGAAATGTGAAACAAGCCCTTACGTGAGAGAAAGAGAGAAGTTCAGTTAAAGTCTTAGGTAATAACAACCTGGGTGAGCTAGTGGAAAGTCCTGAGCTGATGATAACATATTAGAAGAAGATATTCCCTGCTGCAGAGGATTCATTGAGCTTGAAATCGAAAGCTGAAATGTTACTTGGTAAAATGTCCTACAGCAAAGTGTGTGTTGGTCTGGACTGCAGAAAGTAACAGTTCAGTGTTTCTGTGATTTGAAAAGAGGACAGCCAGAAAGGAGGTGTCTGACTTTGTTCTAAGTGCTTGATAGGATTGAAGAAAGGAAGGTAAAGGTGTGGCTAACAGATGTTCAAAAATCGCTCCGATAAGACTGAGATAAAATTGCACGTAAGTGAGAGACTGTAAATTTCAAGGATGCATCTTAATTAGTAATCTAGGGTGTAACAGAATCTTACCTATTCCTGGGAGGAGAGCATAGCTGAAGTCCAGGAATCTGGCATCTTGGGTAACTTGCTGCTTTCAGTTCTATATTTAAATGTGCATGGTGTGTTCATGTGGGATCAGAAGTACCTGGACAACAGTAACTGCGGTTATTAGCTTGAAATAAGGTCTAAGAATATATATATATGTATGTAATATAAATTTTGACTCAGCTTTCTGGCATATATTTAGGTGAGTCCTGTGGCTTTTGAAGGATGTGCCCTGGTTTGCGCTGTTATTGGTCTGGAGTAGGTGCTGGTGGGTGGCTTATTGCAAGGCAGAAAGCAGGCAGGTCCTCATCTGATTCTTGGTTTGAGAGGTACTTAGACTATATCGTGGATTGCTGGGAGAATCTGCAGGCTTCACAGGGTGGTGTGGTCATGTCAGGATGGCTTAAGTGAAGGCCCTGTGGCACTGCAGCCATTGCTTATGTGAGTTCAGAGATTCCTTTAAACTCCAATGAGGGGACTCTCGCTAAAAGTATAATTCTTGCCTCAAGTTGATTGAACCGTGAAGAATTAAACTTAGAGTTTATAGTGAGCAGTTTAATATCTCTCTTGATTTAGGAAGGAATCATTCAGAAAGTGAGTTAAATAGGGGTCTCTGGACTGCCTCAGGAGGTAAGTCTGGGAGAGACCTGCTAAGTAATTCAGTTTATTTATCAGTACCGTTATGAGGTGTCTGCTGTGCTTTGCATTCACTCAGCTCTGTGAATGGTGTACAGCCTTATTCATCCTTAGTTTAATCGTCATTCTTTCACGGGGGGGAAGTGAATAAGCAGGCTTCAGCTTCACTTGTCCCCTCCTTCTCTCTTGATCTCTGCAAAGGTACGTTGTCTTTTTTCTGTACAGCAGTAAGTGAAGGCAGTTACTTGCTTTAATTCTATTGTAACTCTAAAAGAGCTTACTGCAGGAAAATCACATCTCTTCCACCTGCATCTCTCCTTCACTACAGTTCTGCAGTAGTTCCCGGCCCAGGCCACCTTCCCTCACTGAAGTGACTCTCAGTGAACATACTCCAGTATTTGATCAGGATTTGAACTTTGTGGCAGCCATGCAGAAGGAAGGGGTTGTTCTGTAGAAATGGCACAGCTGTTGGAAGAATCTGCTTGTTAAAGGCAGTGCTAGAACAGGAACGTGCTTTCTAACTTGGGTCTGATAATTGCTGTAGGAGGCAGTCTTAGAAGTCATGTGTGTTAGATGGTGCACTGAAACTGAAAAGATGAATGGAAAGGGGGATTTTTTTTGTGTGTCGTTTCACTTATCATGGTTAGATTTAGAGAAATGCTGTGGTTAAGGTGACTGAGCTCTGGAATGGCTAGTTCTCAAGGAAATAAGCTAGTGCCTCACGCCCCTGCTTCCCTCTGCCCAGCCTAATGACTACTTAATTTTAGGGTGTGAAAAAAGAAAACCTTGGCTACAAAAGAGGTGGCAGGTGAAAGGAATTTCTTCCAGTGCTCCTCATGAGAAATTTCCCATATGCGGTTGCTTAAAAGATTAATCTCCTTCATCTACTTCTCTCTTTCCACCACCATTCCTCTTTCCCTGCCTCCCCCTCAAAAGAGAGGAGACCGGAGCACCTGCCTTTCTCTGCCTCTCTAGGTAAGGATGGTCACCCTTTGGCTTGTTGGTGTGTGATTCCCCTGCTGAGATTGCTGCATGACTAGCAGCACAGCTGGACTGCGCAGTGTGGGGATGGTTGGGCAATGTGGATTCTTACTGTGGGAGAAACTGGACTAGTAGGGGCCCTTGGAGGCAGGTATTACAGAGCCAGCTGGCACGCAGGCTGCGTGCTCAATCTCATTCTCTGGTGGGGCTTCTGGGGTCTATTGGAGTCTTCCTTTGTGGCTCTGTCTGTATGGCAGTCACAGATCTGTGGTGTAGTTTGCGTGGCTGTCCAACATGAGGATTTTTGGTAGGCAGCTCGTAAGAGTCAGGCTGAAAAACCCCTTGTCTAGTTTGATATGGTGTAACAATGGTGGTGCTGTGGGGCAGGGTGTTTTTTCTCTTCAGTGCATAGTGAAATGAGTAGTTTCTGTTTAGAGATGCCTCCAGGTAAGCTGTGAACTTTCAATAGCAAAGTGAGGACTCCAGCAGCTGAGCTGTCCCGTTTGGTGCTGTTGTGAGTGCAGTTTGGCTGTGGGAGAGATGTACTTGATAAAGGTTCACTTCCTGCTTCTCAGGTGAAATGGCATGTCCACAGTAGGCAGTCCATCACAGAGCAAAGAAGAGCTCTCCATGGAGAGAGATCACTGGGGAGAAAACCTGGGAACTGAGTATCTGGAGCACATTGTCACTTCTCTGTGGTACAGCACCTTGCACACCTTGCAACCCATCGACTTGGCTGCCTCCCTCCGGGTTCATCTCTAAGGCATGTTATTCCTTGATAGTTTTACTTGGCTATTCATGGCAACTTCAGGAGAAACGGCAAAGTGCTTGCTGTTTTCAGCTTATTAAAAGAACTTGTAGCTTCTCTCGATCGCAATACTTACTGAGATTGGTGGGGGGAAAAAGAAGGCAAGCTAGGAGGAAATCTTCCAAGCTTTCTTTACCCTCCTCTTCCAATTGAGTTATCCTTATCTTGCTATTGTGTTTTAATGTAAATGTGTTGTGTTTTTAAGAACTTCTCTTTCTTCCTGCTGGAGGTTTGTACTTAAATATGTATAAGAATACATGTAATACTTGTTTTGGTACAATAAATATTTTGCAGCTCTGCACATAGCTGCATGCTATTGAATGTCGCCTTGTGGCCCATCTGATCACTTATAAGTCAGGGTATGGTTTGGAAAACACAGTGAGCTAATTTAACCGGACATTGTTCTGAAAGGAGAAGTTTCCTCTCTGCCTTTGTCCCCCTGCACCCTTCCTCCCAACCACATGGCTCTGCTACTTTGTTATAGCAGCAGTGCTTGTCAGGTCCTTCTGTGAACCACTTTAGTTCACTAAAATGGCAGAAAAATAACTCTGTAAAATGGAGAGCATTTTGCGGTTGTAATGAATCAAACCGGCTCATAAAAGGATCTGATGAACACCAGAGCTGGTGCTAAGGATGAGGGGGGCCGGTGGCTTGGAGAGCAGCAAGCCCTTTTCATCTTTTCATTTTGGTGGCAGTGAGCAAGTGGATTGGATCAGTTGCCAGGGAACCTTCATGGGAGAAATAGAAATAGAGTAATCATCTGTGAAGCAAAGGACACCACAAGAAGAATGTGCTGGCCTGAGTTCAAACTGATATTAAAATTTGTTTATTCTGGTGGTGGTGTGGACTGCACACGATAAACAGTTTGTTAAAATTAATAACCCACTGCCCAGAAATCCGTTTTCCTCTTGAGGTACGAGAACGAAAGTCTTAAAGATTTACTGACATATAAATGGCTTGTCTGATATTTCAAATGAAAAGTATTTAATCTCTAAAACAATTTATTCACAGCGAAGTACATTGCTCTTGCGGTGTGTGATTCTTTTCTTGGCAAGCTTGAAGCCCTCCATTAGAGTCATCAGCTTTCTGAGTCAATTTGTCTCAAATTTTATCAAATCAATCTTTAATGCAGTGGATTCAGTTATCCAGAATTTTATCCCAAGTATCTACATTATTCCCGTTAGTTTGAAAGGGTAGGAGAGCTCTTGGTTATAGGAGGTGGCTGACGCTGTTACCGCCTGTTGTAGTCTAAAGCTTTCTCATGCCAAAATGAACACACTCTTATTTAAAACTGATGAAAAAATTGCGTTGTAAGTAAAATAACAGGCTGCTCCGTTACTCCTGTGTTACCAGCCTCTGCTGCTCTCCAGAGACAAACGGGCAGTTCACACTGTGTGGCTTGGCAGAGGAATGAGCACCTTACACAGAACCAGGGATTCTGACTGTAGCTTCTGCTCAAGCCACCTGCCAGCTGGAGGTGACGCTCTGAGCATAGCAGGAGCATGGCATAGGGAACTGCTTGCTTTCTGAAGAGCCCTGGCTATTCTGTAAAATCACTTGTGTAAACTGCCTGCAGTGTGACAGAAGGGCACTTCTTAGCAGGTGGAAGAGTGGAATCTCTTGCTTCCCTTCCTGTTTTTCTCAAGACTTGGACAACTCTGTGTGCCTTAATGGAAGTCAAACATCATAGCTATTAAAAACCTCCAAAACAACAATGCGGAGCACTATCTAGATTCCTCTCTGCACATTTTACATCTAAAATATTCCCTTTTGACAGCTACGTGAGGTGGTGGGAGGAACAGGAGAGGGGTCTTACAAATTCTGTCTCTAGGCACCAAGGATACTGCAGGCTGGTCTTAGTGAAAACTGCATGAGGAGTGGTGGCCCTAACAAACGTTGTGTGTGTTCAGAGCGAATACTGTAGTTACTAAAAGCAGTTTGTTTACACTAGGAATTGTATGTGCTTGCTCTAATGGGCCTTAGGAAGCCCAACGCGCAGCTGTAGAACATCTGTCTCTGAGACCAGATCTTGATTGTCTGATGAATTTCACATTCAGATTTAAAAAAGAACTTAAACTTCTTTTTGCAATAGGAAAGTTCTTGGCCATCCTGCTTGACAACTGGTTTGCACTTGAAAGGCTATCATGCTGTTGTCTTGAACGCAGAACTTAAAATAGTGACTCAGTATTAACTTAACTCCACTTCCTCTTTAATCCGATCATCTTGCTTGCTGTATGACCTTATAACACCTTAATTTAAAGGCTGCTTATTCCAGTGGATTAAATTTGGAGGTGTCTGGAGTGGTGGACATTGCTACAGGAAGGGCTTAAGGGGAGCTGAGAAACAGTTGCCTCAAAAGAAAAAGGAGGGAGGGGGGTAGAATAGGAGCAGCAGGAGTATTTTCCCACTTGCTGGTGCTGACTGTTGTTCATGTATGGTCTGTGCAACAGCACAAGGCTTGCTGAAAAGTCAGGAAGAGTTTTGAACACATAGTTCTGCTGCACCGTAAGAAAAAGTACATTCATCTTCAGTGAGTGAATTTGATGCTCTTTGTCTCAGTTATGCATGGAAGTGATAGAAGACAGAATACCTATTTAGCGCAGGCACCTCTGAGTGTTTTGATGGTTTTTCTTCTTTCCAAGGCTAGTGGCCAAAGCAGATGATTGGAAGCCAGGAACCTGAGTGCTACTCCAGACTGGTATACCAGGTTCATAATGATGTGTTTTGAGGTCTGCCATATTGGGATGTGTAATAGCTGCTATTTACGTAGCAACTCTCACCAGATGATTTTGGTTCTTTACCAGACGTTAATTTTGTCCTGCTGCTGATCTCATGAAGTCAATAAATGCTGTCTGTCCTTAAAAGCAGAGTTGGTCTGATACTCAGCACTTTAAAAAATCAGTTTTAAGTGTTCAGAGTGTGTGTGTGAATAGCCTGCTGTTTTCAGAATTTACATCATCTTCCTTTAAATGTTTTTCTCAGGAATAACTTCTAAACAATTACATTTTGTGTACTGATTTTAGGGACTGTAAGCTTCCCCCTTGTCCTACATGGTTTCCTGAATAAGCTCTGCTAGATAGTCTGTGATTATTATGTTGAGCTTACGTTTAGGAGTAGGAGTTTAGATGGTGTACCTTCTATTCTATGCTATGCTATTAGCCATTTTGACTCAGGTTTTCTGTGAGGTTTTCTTTCCATCTCAAGTCAAGTATTTAACTTGACTAAACTAAACTGCAGCCA
The DNA here is from genome assembly GCA_039877255.1 of Loriculus beryllinus. Taxonomy (NCBI): domain Eukaryota; kingdom Metazoa; phylum Chordata; class Aves; order Psittaciformes; family Psittacidae; genus Loriculus; species Loriculus beryllinus. The sequence goes on from JBCJKH010048666.1 coordinate 49,109, forward strand.
GCCAATCTCTTTGAAGAACTGTGTGGTTCCAAGCAAGGGTTTGTAATTTGTTGGGTGTGATCTGGGGCTTATGGGGAGTTGTAATGTACCTCTGAAAACTTTGATCATTGAGTCCTTGAAAGTAAACCATTGACTTGTGCTGCCTTGTGTCTGACAGAGGTTTAGAAGGTGGCCTGTTCTGCACTGGGCATATGCTGCTGTCTTCAGGCTTGGGTTGTGCTCAGTGTGGAGTTGCAGCAGCACCTTTCTTATGTTGGAGGAAGCAGGAGTAGGCTGGAAGGTGCAAAGAGGCAGGGTTCTTCCACTGCTTACAGCAGCAGTTGTCTCTTCTGTATCTGTAGAGGGGAAAATATGTATCCTTAATTTAGGAGATGGGCATGGTCCCCACTTCATAGGTAATAGAGAGGGTTTGTTTTTGGCAGCTCAGATGTTGCACAGAGACTTGTGGATTGGAGCTGAGGATTGAATTCAGTCTCCCAGTAATTCTTTTAAGTGCTTAACCTAAATATGTTGTAGTTATTTTAAGTACCTTTTTATAACAGTAGTAAAGCTTCAGGCCAGTGCTTTGAGCTGATATTATCTGTTACAACTGCTGTTTAAATCAGAGTATGAATGTTCTAATTTTTTCACCACTTCATTTTAATTCTTATTGAAATGTAAAAAAAGTTTTTAATCCAAGTTCAGTATTCCTAAAATTTCAGTATATAACACAACTTTGTCCTGAGTTTTTCCCAAACCGAACCACTGCAGGTACAGAGTAGCATCCGGAGAAGTACTGTTTGTGTTTTAGTGTTTAGTATTGTCAGGGTTGCTGTTACTACCCTTACCTCTGTGGTTTTGTTACTACGCTTATCTCTACTGATAATACAGACTGAAATAGCTTTATTTTTTCCTCATGAAAGGGAGGTGAAAGGATGTGCTGGAAATTGTGTATTATCGAAATACCATATTTGTCAAGAGCTATTAAATACCATGTTACGAATATGATCTCACTTTTTTGGTACCAGAGAACAGCTCTGCCAGTTGAGACTAGAGGTCTGTCTCATCCAGAATCCTGTTTCACAGTGACTGTGGTGGGGGTTATCCAGAAACAGTGAGCCCCTTAGCCTCCAAAACTGCAGCTCAGAATTACCTTGGAAAAAGTGATAGGTAACACTTGATGAATTTTTCTGGCATGAATTCATCTAGTCTTCCTTTGGTCTGTGTAAACTCTTGGCTTCCATTGAGACCGTGGCAATGAGTTTTGCAGCTTAAATACACATTGTATGAAGAACTGCTTCCTTTTATTTGTTTTATTTTGAACCTACCAGCTGCTAGTTTTGTTTGATGTTCTCTAGTTTCCTTGTTAAAAGAAAAAGGGAACAATGGTTCACTACTTACCTGCTCCTGAGTGTTCCTGATTTCATAAACTCCCTTATTCAATCCCTGGTTGTCCCCTTTCAAGGCTGGAGATTCTGAAGGGTGTTGAGATGCCTGTTACCTTCCCCTTTGGTCCTTCAGTAATTTTACCCTTGAAGTGGAGGTGAGCAGAGCAAACACTGGCACTGAAGCAAAATACAGGTACCTGATAGACTTTTGCAGCTCTTGTACAATTCTGGTTGGTTTGTTTTTGTTTTTCTTAAATATGTTTAGCATTCTGTTTATTCTTCTGACAAATCTTGTCTTCCTGGATCTCTGTTCTAGCCCCCAGATCTCTTTCTTGACAATGACGTAATTGGATCAAAGCTCAGTAAATTGTATGTAAGCCAGTTGGGTTGTAGTTTCTCAGGTGCGTTGCTTTCCGTTTACCTACACTGACTCTCATCTGCATTTTATTACACCTTCACTGGGTGCAGTGAAGATCGGCTGCTTTTCCTGCATGGTCGATTTTCATTTTTAACAAAAATGAACTTGTTAGTATTATCAGCAAACTCACTTCAAGGCTCACTGCCTGTTCCTGGATGTTTTATGTGCATGCTGAACATCATGGGTCTGGAAAAGTCAGGTAATGTTTCCTAACTTTTTTTTTTGCCTGTTTTGAGCCAGTTACTTATCCATGTGAAGACCTCTCTCTGTGAACTGCTGGTGGAAGACCTTTGTTCAGCGGCTGACACGTGTTTTGGTCATGCAGGTTAGCTCAGGCTTTGACCACTTGCCAATTGCTTCAGAGAATTCTCCCATATTAGTAAGATGGGAGTTTTCTATGGGAAAGTGTTAGTGTCACTCTCCATAGCCTGTACTTGGCTATGTGCTCATGAATGTTGTTTCTTGTGTTTCTTCTACTTACTGGCCCTGCTGAGACTTGACGGTCTATAGTTCTTGACAGTCTAAAAGTGTGACCACCTTTTAAAACTGATGCACTACTGACATAAAAGCCATGTTTGATACCAAATATTATGTGATGCAGTAGATAGGCTGTTTTATGCTTCAGCTTTTCAGAACTCAGAGGTGAATACAATCTTGCTTTGGTAACTTCCTACTGTTTGCTTTGGTTTGATCAAAACTACCTCTGAGGCTTCATGAGACGAAAAAGCTGAAAGCCTTCCTTAGCTTCTTCAGTTACAGTACGTGCAGAAAACTTTAATATTATTTATTTTCCTGGAGTACTTGTCTTGGTTATATGATAGCTCAGTGGATTTCCTAGCAGGCATTGTACCTGGCATTCATGAAAGGACCTCTTACTACTTTGCCCCTTTACAAACATACCTTTTTACATACAAACATTAAGTAAAGATTGCAACTTTACTTGGTAGCTCTTTTTGTCTGCTTTATTCCCCTGTTGATGAAAAATGTTCTTAGATAGACTCCCAGCTTGCGGTTTAACTGTGATGAATTTTTGTGCGTTGTCTGCAAACATTTTGTCCAACTGCATTTTCTTCAGTTTTTCTTACCAAGCTTCCTCACTTTATGCATTTTTTTTTCTTTGAAAGTAAACACTACAATAGTGCATTTTTGTTGCTGTTGTCTTTTTAGGAATGTGAAGCTTAAATATATTTAACGTATTTCATAAGCAGTAGCTATGAGTCATGGTACGGTCAAGTCAGATGTGACATGGACAAATCTGGACAAATCATGGACAAATTACATGGATGTAATATAATTTCCTGGATGTTGCAATAGTCCATAATCTAGGCAAATGCCGCAGCACTGCCCTGTGTGCTTCACCGTAACTTTAGAGAAGTTGTTTGATAAATATAGCTTACATGCATTATATGCCTGTTTTCTTCTTGGCAGCAAACCAGTCACCTTGCCAAGTTGTACAAGAGGTATGGAAATTTGTTTTGAATGCCACTGGTTTTATTTGAGTGAGACAAAGTATGTGACTGTGTCCTTCAGTTATAATTCCCCATCAATTGTAAATTGATGCATTTGTTCAAATACACAGTATAAACCAGTATTACAATCAAGCTGTAGTTATCATGGGAACCGTAACTTTGACTTTTCTTTTTCTTGGCTTCCAATGTGAAAAACCGTGCTGTAGTATATTACTTAATTGTTTAGTACTGAGGTCTCTCTGTTTCATCATAGTATGTGACATACTACAGTACCACTCTGTATAAAAACCTTTGGTGCTTGAAGCAGTGGGGGCACAGTAAGAGTTTATTCATGTCTTCATGTATGGATATATGAGTACCATATTTAGAAAAACATTTGCACAAATAATAACTGCTTCGTGCTAGGTTTCTTTTTGAGAATTATGTTTCTTTGCTTAGCTGAGAAGTACTTGTAAAGTACTGTGTCAGTCTAAAGTCTCAGGCATCAACTGTTCGCTCTGTGTTTCATTTGATAATTCTGTTAGAGCAGAGGCTATCCCGAAAGTTACCTGGACTTTGACAGTAGTCTGTAGCATGCACTCATGCAGTATTTCAGGATAAGCAATAGAATTAGGGGGAGTTACGCACTTCAGTAATGGAAGAAATGTTTGCTCTATAAAGGTCATGAAGTATTTGAGACCCGTTAGGCATAAGTGTGGGTGAACTGATCTTAAAAGAAGTGGGAGCAGTTGCATTTTCAGCATGGATGTTCTGAAAGGTGGCATATGTGAGCTCCTAACACTTGGAAGCAAATTAGAATTTTAAGATATCTTACAGAATTATTTTTGTTTGATTACTAACCAAGAATGCAGGTGTCATGAAAGGCTTGTGTCAGTCCAGTTGTTAAGGAGTGTCATGGTTGTGCTTTGGTAAGTTCATTTTTAAACCTTGTGAAACCTACTTCAGCTTCTAGAGAGCATGCCGTATGCACAAGAAAGCTCATCAGGTCTTTTGCTGTCTTCTTAAAATAAGTTAAATTGCAATTGGTGTGCTTGTAGGAACATTTAACAGGGGGAAACAGGGAAGGAAACCATATAGAAGTGGTACAGGGTTATGGTTTACGAAAGAACTGAAAGGAATTTTAGGATGGGGTTGTTTCTTAGTTTAAATAATACTAGCAAAGCACCTAGAAGACAGTGGAGGGGTGGTTTTATGTTTGCAAAGTAAAGGCTGGTAACAAAGTTTGAAGTAACAAGGGCTGAAACTTATCCAGCCTAGACACAGTCAAAAGCAGCCTGTTGGGAGATAGCAAATTCCTTTAGGTAGTGCTTACTGGGGGCTGCTCTTCCTATTTTCTGTATCCCTTCTTGAACAAATGTATTTTGGACTTCTCCTGTGTAACTTCCATGAAAAATAGAGGGGAAAACTGGAATTTGGTTAAAAGCTGTATAGCTGTTGTGCATTAGTACATTATTTCTGCTACTGGAAGATCACAAGCTATTAGTCATTTAGTGCCCAGGTTTAAATGGAATAAGGGCTTTTATAGGCTGATTTATTAGAATACATGGCTTACAGGCTTGTTTAAAAGTGTCACCAGCAAACTTGATAGGGAAAAATAGCACAAAGACAGTTGGAGAGGATTTCGTCATGGTTTATGAATAGCTGATAAACAAAACGAGGTGCTGTAATGCTGCCGTTTCCTTCCTTAACCTGCTTATCTCCTGTCCCCCCACGCACAGAGGATTTTGAAAGTGGCACTGAGAGGGGGAAATAGGTCTTCATCTAGTAGTATGAATAAAGCTATGGATTATAGGTATCTGCTCCTGTTTTTGTGATCCTTATCAAAGGCATATGTAATTCTGTACCCTCCATCCCCCAGTATCTTTTGGGGCTGGCAACAGGCTTTTAAAAGGCTGTGCTCCGTCAAGTACATTCTTAACAAAGACCTCTAAAGTAGCTGGGTACTGCACCGCAGATAACAATTGCTTCTTAAATTGTGACTCTGAATTGATAGAAATTGAGAAAACTGTATATAAGGTTTCTTTATTTCAAACTGTGTTAGAAGCTCAGTGTTTTAGGTCTGAAATAGGCAAAAGGTATCAAACTAAAAAGCAGGACAGCCTTTCTGCAGGCCACACAAGTCTTTCTGGTAAGATTGGTGTTAATGATGTAATGCTTTTGTTAGTATTATCTTAGTTTTAGTTGAAAAAGTATATGTGTTGCCAAGTGGTATGAAATGGAATCATATGCTTTGGGGTTCCCCATCTCTGTCTAAGAGGATTCTTTGAGCAGTTATGCATTAACAGAATAGAGTCCCAGTGTAGGGTTTGTTGTAGGATAAATTGAAGACTGACTCTTTGACAGTGAGTTGTTGGTTTTCCTTGTTTCATTCCTTCTGGTCTACCCTGAGGTTTAACAGGGTGGTAGGCCTTATCCTGAGTTAAGTACAACAGCAAGCTCCTGGAAATTTTATGTGGAAAGTTCTTTAAAATGTTCACAAAGGCAGACTGGCGTACTGAAATTCTGATGCCTCCTTTCCCCTCTGTATGATTATTGATCTGAATCAAACAGACATATATGATTGGAGCATGAATTGATTTATGTTTGCCCATCACTGTCTCATTTTCTTACTATTGAGATAGGTAAGTGAAAGTAAACAGATTACTTCTGTTTAAGCCCAGGTTTTTTTGTGCTTGAAAATGATGCTTTCTTCTCCCACTTTTATCCTTCTTTGTCTGCAAAAGAAATAGTTAAAAGTGTTTTTAGCTGGAGGAGTGGAAGAATAATCCAGGCATTACTGTATGGGGTCTAAAAGGGAAATGCTTACTGAATATTGAAAAGCATGCAACTGCGAGGAAAAACCCCATCCAACCAGGATGCCCAGTTCTTGCTGTTTTGAGTGTGCAAGCAAGTTAGAACCTTAAGGTGAAGGGCCTGGATGGCTTTAGAATATGGGGATGCAATTTAAGACAGTAGGCTTAGTCACCTGGCTTGGAAGGAAGTATACAACTTTCACATTTAAATGGATGCATATTTAGAACTGGTAACACTGTTGACACCAATGTTAGAAACACTTTGCATTTTGTAGACTGAAGCCCCATCCACCATCTCTAGCTTTTCCCCATAATCAAGAGATTCGAATTCTGTTAGCATACCTTGTCTTGTGATAAGCCTAATTGTATCTAGCTCTTCGTCTGCTCATGGACCATCATTTATGGTCCATGTGATTACAAAGCTGTTGTGCATTGACTAATGGAATCCATAATGTGCTTAAATATACGCACAACTGGCATTTTCTATGTTAACAGCTCCAAACCGTATATTGGGTTTCCTTACGTCTCGTATTTCTCTTTAAGGTCTTTGTGAAATTAGTGACTTGGATCTTCGTGTAATTAACAGCATCCATAAAAGTGATCTGTGAAGGAAAGATTTTTTTTCTTTTTGTGGAGATTAGCAAAATTTAAAGTCATGTCTGTTGTGCATTTTAGGCCAAGTCATGGTTTCTGTAACATGAAATGTCAGTCACTGGAATTAAGCTGATTTCGTACTGAGGCTTCTGGTTTAAGATACAGGTATTTTCAACAGTGGAAGGTTAAAAATGATATCTTGAAATATGCTCCTGTTATCTTGAAATATGCCTTGAGTCAGCAGCTAAGTCAAGTTCTGGTTTTGAAACCTGATAGATCCCAGTCTCTGGTATTCCTTCAAATAAAACTGTCTTTTGCTCAGAGATGGAACATTTGGAGTTAGTCATAGATGTGAGCTTTGTGAAGTTGTGAAAATGAGGCTCAGGTTACAGAGCCAGAAATCACTCTTTTAGAAGTTTAATTTGTTCGTTCAAGAGATTTGGCATAGTCCAGAGTAGAAACCTGTTCTCCAGAATGGCATTCGCTTTCCCTATGTGCATATATATCTTCCATTTTCTGTTGGCTAGCTAACTGACCGCAGCAAAGTGATTATGTGAGGTAAAGCAGAGAAATTACAGAAGAAAAATTGTCCAATTGTGCTAATTTTTGTATCTTAATTATAGGTTATTCTTCATTCATGATCCTTAAAATACACATTTCCTACTAGAGAGCTAATAACTCTTAAGCCAAAAATCCCTCTCTCTGGTCTGTAATAAGTTTAGCCTCAATGTAGGTATTTGCTGTAAGCTTTACAGTTGGGATTCTGTCAGTCTGTAAATTTTCATTTTCTTCTTACACTATTGAGTATAATTATGATTCAGTTGATGGTCACTGCATAATTGCACTTCATAAACTCAGTGCATCCACTGTGTGTAACTTTATGTAGAAGATCATCTACATAATGCTTCCAAATGATAAAGTCACTGATAATTTATTTTCTTTCAACAGTAGTGTAGAATTCTGTGGTATCACAGTTGATATCCCTTTAAAAACAGTTCTGAGTTGTTGGAGAAGCATCCTGTGTGATAGCTCTTGTATTCAATGAATTCCTAGATGTTTCTGAAAGATTTATAGTGAAGTCCAAAGGATTTCAAGGCCAAGTAGAGCAGTCTTGTCAGATACAGCTTTACAGCCTAGTGACTTATAATGAGAGGAGAATGTAATTAGAAATTGTCCGTGTCTTTACTGAGTACTGATGAAAACTATGGCTCAAAGGTTAATTCAAATAATAATTAATATTGGTTTCTGTCAGAACTGGGTGGTAATGAAATCTTTGTCGTACGATGACTGATTTTAAGAAGTGGGTGCATGAGAAATAGAGGCTACAGTTTACCTTTTCTGATTATATTCAGTTACCTTGCAATCAGCATGATAGCTTGATAAAGCATAATTTGAGGGCAATTTAAATGTACTCAGAAATATTACAACCTACAGTGAAAATCATCTAACGTGTTGCATCTGTTTAAGGAGCTCGATTGCTCAAGTAGATGGATTTATGACAAATGATCCTTAAGAACTGCATAAGGCTTTTTTTTTTTGTTAACAACTGATCAATACCATGTGTTTGTGGAAAGTATTCTTAATAAGATTTGCTAGTGTGAGAAATGTGGGATGTTACATTGATGTTTGTTTAAATTGGACTAGTTTCAACGAAAGCGATAGACCAGGTTTTGCTGGCAACCAAAACAAATTCTGTTCAGTTTCCTTTCCCGAGTTGAAATTTTCTGTTGAAAAAAATTAATGCTGGTAGCTTTTGCCTAAGCTAAAACTGTATTTTTTCAGTTCTAGTAATTGTTAAATTTCAGGTTTAGTAATTTTTTTAAAACTAATTTTTCAGTTTCAAGTAGCCTGTGCGCTGCCAGACCTGTGGCTTTGAGAGGTGTTTCATGAATGCTTTGCTGTCTTCTGATTTTCCTGTACCTGGTCCAATCCAGTTGTTAAAATCTCCCTACAGAAAAGCTTCTCTAGGAGGTTACAGCTATGTCTTGGCTTTATGGGTCCAAATGGTTTTGCATAGCATGCCTGTGTCAAACCTCTTCTTTCTATTCTCTCTGCTTGTCTTAAATGTTACTGCACTGTCTTCCATGGTTTTAAACTTGCTGTAATTTTAAGGCTGTTTCCTTTGTTGCCAGAAAGAAACTTTAAATGCCTCTAAATTCGATCTGACAAAGATGATGTATTTTCATTCTTACGCTTATGAAAGTGATCACAAGACTTCAGTTTTTCACTTACCTGGATAATGCTTTCCATACAAACTACTTCAATTCTTGGGAAGCAAAGAGAGTCATATCAGGAGCACGGGCACCCAATGTAAGTGGCTCTCAAATCATGGGAGTTGAGAAAGGGGGGGTGTGTGTGTCTGTTGGAGGGGTGTTTTAAAACTGATGAGATGAGAGATATGAAGCATTACGTTGATACGTCAGAGCTATTCCTGCTGCAGCTTCCCGTAAATGAAGTGTATGAACCCCTATTTTAATGGTAGTGCTAGCGAAAGGCCCACTGTGCAAGTTAGGTGCTTAAATTCTCTCCCTCTTATTTTACTGTAAGCAGAGAAATACTAGCTTGGGAACTGCAAGAGTCTGTAAGAGAATCCATTGCCTGGAGAGTTGGCCTAGCCTCTGTAGAAGGTCTGCTGTAGTGGTGGCTGAAAAAGTCTTTCTGAATGTGAAATACTGTGAGGTTTACTGAAATGTAAACTCCTAATACTCCTACTCCACTTATAGCGAGACCTGAATGTGTTGGGATTTGTGCTAGTACTCAGAAGATGTCAGAGTACAAATGCAAACAGGTAGAAATGTAAAGGGAGGTGCTTTGTTGAACATCCTAAAAGCAATTTGTGTTTCTGTATACTCCCCCAGACAGCAATTTGAACCACACTTCAGGTTGTTCTCCCAGTCCCTTTCCATGACAAGTCTACATACTGATCTGGAAGTATGAATTAAGACTGCCCTTATTTAACCAGAGGCACATGCACTGGTGTAAATAAGCCATCTCCAAAGAGCGATGAGACTACATAGTGAGTGGGGGAAGGGAAGAAGAGGACAGTCATTTCAGTTCATCTTTTTTATTAGCGTAAGTAGTAAAGTTGCTTGGGTTAGGTCTGCTTGAAATGTGCCGTAGCTTGTTTGCTCCAACCACTTGAAATTCTTTGGGAAGGGAATCTTCCAGAGGATTGTATCTGTGCTGTGGAATAAACAGTTGCCGTGTGAAACTGATGTGAGCCTTAGTTTTACTCTGCCTCCACTAAAATACACTTTTACGGTAGTTTGTGCAGGATCAGCACAGAGGAGTACAAAGAGGGAGCTTTTCAGTACAAAGGCTGCCTGTTTGGCCTGCCCAAACCACCGTGAATGTGTTTAAAGGGGACTTTTATTACCATGGAAACTCTCAGACAGGAAGGAATTTGTCCTGCCATATCTAGAAAATAGTCTGTAATGGTCAGCTTTTGGAACAAAAGTGTTTTAAATAGTGGGATATATTTAAAAATTCTTGTGGTGAATATGTTTTCCTTAAAAAAAGAATATGTAAAAACCCGGTCTTATGCTAATAGTCTTGTAGTATGGGGATTTAGGGAAGACTGAAGATAAGTACAATGTGAGCACGGGAAGTGTTGTAAGAAATCTAGGAAAGTTTTGCCTCTCTGTCTCTAGAAGGCTTCGTAGACGTTGAATGAAAGTAGATGGAATTCTCTTATTTTAAGTAGTGTGTTTATCCATCACAGTTGTTCATTGAGGAACTGACTGTGTGTGTGCTTGGCTTGAACTGCTGGAAGCAGTTCTCTGAGCACCATGGATTAATTGCTTTTGGAATGTCTGAACTAAAACCTGTTCTTTATTTTCTTGACAAATATCCTTAGTATGCACAAATGGCCTTTATTTTCCTAAATCACACTGATAGTGACATTTCTTGTCTAAAAGAAATTCTAGTGCCAGATCCTAGAAAATCTGCACATCCTTTGCTGGAGTTGTACATTGGTATGAAATAACTCCAAGTCAGCAGTCTTCCCTTCCAGCCAGCACAAGTAGCTGTCGGTAACTTCAAGGTTTTCCATGCACTGTGGTAGTGTTCAGTGTTCATTTGACTGTGTGCTTGATCAGTTAGATGGAATCTATTTTTTCACGCATTTGATCAAATTATAATTCCTTTTTTTTTCTTCTTTGGAACACATAACCAGCAGACATTGGTTTCTCATGTTCTTTCTGTACAGCAAATGCCTGGCTTGTTTTAATGCTGTGCTTTTCAGGTTAAGTTGTTGAACCACCTGGCTGTGGCCTGAAGGCAGATTGACTGAGTGGTACAGTAATAAGCTGATCCAATGGGTTGTGCTGCTTGAAATCAACCGTACCACTTTCCTTGTGCTGTCATTGCTGTTCAACTGCCCCTGTGGTGACGATCTTCTGATGGAACTAATGGGTAGATCAGCTTACCCTTGGTGTCAGCCTGCACCCAAAAGTTTTTTTGAGATGTCTGGGGTAAGCAGTAGAATGAAAGCATCTTGTTTGTGATTTGGAGCAGGAATAGCTTAGGAGGAAAAATTGTCAAGAAAGCTTTATGCTGCCCTATCTATTTTGCTCTTTCTACAGTTGCTGAAAATCAGTGTTTGAAGTGTAATTCTATGTGGCAGGCCAGGTAAAGGACAGTTATACATATAGGTGTATATATATCTATATATAGAGATATATATGGATATATATAAATATATATATAAAATAAAGTATTTCTGTGTGCCTTTTACAAACATCGAATGACCTTGTTTGTATTATCTGGGTTAACACTGTAATCTGCTGCTCTCGTATGAGGACTTCCGTCTTACATGTTGATCAGTTTAGTTTCCTGAGGAGCCAAAAGGATTGCAGAAGGTAGTTTCAACCAGGATAAAAAGAAACAAGAATAAAAACCCCACCATGTATAAACTATCTCTGCTTAATGCTCCTATTTCGCTGATACGGGAACTGGGGTAGGCTGCTGTCCAAACTGCGCCAGGGGTTGGGCATCTTAATCATGGACAGTCATTTGTCTTTTGAAAAGTGAAAAAACCCTGTTACATGTATTTCCCTAATAGTTGACTTTAGCTGAGAAAGGAAATACTGGTGACATCATGTATGACTTAATATGGTTATTAACTGCGCAGGTGTTGTAAAGCTGTGAATCTAAACTGTAGTGGAATAATTGTACCATATGTCAGGGGTTTTGCCTTCAATTTTTGTCCTTCCTTATTTACCATGTTTGGTTTTTACCCTCTTTAAAAATGGATTTCGGTGCCACTTTGGTTCTGTAATACTGGTTATTTAAAAAAAGAATGGGGGGAGCATCACTAAAACCTTGATCAGTTTTGATCTTAATTCATCCTGTTTCCTTACTTTTTCTCCAGTACGCACATGTAGTTTTGTCTCCTCCCTCACTGTTCCAGTTCTAGGCTTTCTTGAACTGGTAGTTCTTTACCTGCTGTGCTTTCCACGAAGAAAGCTAATGCTCAGCTTGCTCTTTCCCGCTACCTGCCCGCTCCGCTGTGGAGCTGGCACCCAGTGTTTGCAGGTCTGTGTTGCGTGGCTCAGCGTTGCTCTCCTGATGGGAAGTGTGGGAAGCACTAAATCATCCAGCCACGTACCACTTCCTTCAGCTTTCTCCCCAGCAGATCCGTGGGCTGAGTTTGCAGGACAGTGTGATGGCTGCACGCAGCTTTAAAGCTTGAGAGTGAGCAGGGATGTGCTTTCTGCCCCCACCCCCTCGCCCGCACAGACATTTCCCTGCTCTCCAGCTGCTCTGGTTTCCATCTGTTACAGAGCCTTCTGGTGTGACTGTTTCCTCATCTGCTGAGCCGAGTAGAATGCTGAAGGACCAGACACTGCGCTGACCCGGGGAATTAGGGGGATTGTGGTTTTGGAGAAAATGGCTCACATGCTTATTTTTCCTTCCTCTCAGAAACTTGGCATGCAACACGTGCGCATCTCATATCTTGGAAAAACTTTGCTAGGTGCATTTTTATCTCTTTGTAGTGAACATGTTTACTCATCTTTATTGTTTATGCAATGATGTAGGGCTGTCCTACAAGGCAGCTGCCCCTCACCCTGGGAGGAGCGCTGTGCTTTGGTCTGTGATGGGCTCAGAAATGGACAGTGATGCTCAATGTTAACTTGCAGCAGACAGTGGGAGAAACAGCTGAACCCTTATTTGTGAAGGCAAAAATACCCAACTAGTAAGTAGCAGGGAGCCAAGGGGAGGCATTAAGAAACCTTGGAGTGGCCATGGCTGTCTTGGCCCAGGAGCTGGCGAACTTTACCCTGTGAGGTGTCTTCTGTTTTGGCAGGCAGATGCCTGCTGCCCATCTTCAGACTGCTATTTTAGGCTGCTCTTGTCTTTAGCACCTCTTCCATCCTGTAGTCACTTAGATTATTCCTTTCACAGATTGCTGGGCTGTTGCTGTCTCTTGAGTGATACTGGTAAGTTACCGACAGCAGCAGAGACAGTGGCAATGTTAGTATGCAACTGAGAAGTGTTTCTGTAAAGCAAAATGTGTGAGCCAGAAAACATCCATTTTATACGTGAAGCATTGCAACTGCTTTTCACCTGGCAGTACACAGAATCTGGGCAAAACTTCATTACCCCTGCCAAAGTATAGAAAATGGCCAGAGTGCAGTCCCTTGCTAGTCAAGTTGTCCTAGTGAGCAAGCAGAATCATAGAATGGTTTGGGTTGGAAAGGACCTTAAATATAATATAGTTTCAACACCCCTGTCACAGGCAGGGACACCTTTTACTAGACCAGGTTGCTCAAGGCCCTGTTCAGCCTGGCCTTGAACATAGCCAGGGATGGAAGTTCCACAGCTTCCTTTGGCAGCCTGTTCCAGTGCCTCACCACTCTCACAATGAAGAATTTCTTCCTTATCTAAGGTAAATCTCCCCTGTTAAAAGTTTTGAGTAGCTTCCCTTTTTCTGACTCTTGCATCTTCTTCCTTTTGGAAGTATTTGTTCTTGGCTTTTAAAGTCTGTTTAGACACTGTCAAATTGGTTTGGATTTCAAAATTATATGTGTAAATGAGAAACGTACTTAGCACCCACTTTTGTAATTGAACAAAGCTTTTATTTCCAGAACCTGACTACTACTCAGCATGTGGGAGAAGTGTGCTCTGACAACTTGGGCTGTTTTTTGAGGACTTCTGTGATCTCACTGAAGGGTTTTAATATTAATTCATCACTAGTGTTATGGTTGTGTTTTGATGATAGTCACTTAGGAGATGGGTGTTAGGCAACCAGTTGAAAATTACTGTAAAGTGATTTTTTTTTTCTTAAAGTGCTTCATACACTCAACTTGAAATCCCCGAGCACATTAAAAGAGCTAATGCTTGGTTCTCCTGAAAGTAGTGTTTCTATGTATTTCTCAAATTAGCCTTCCTCTGCCCCCAGATCCCAGCAAATACAGTATATGTAACTTAACCACTGATTTCAAACTGGGGATTGTGCATTTATTAGCTTGATGTCGGTAGAAATTGATAATGGAGAAATAAAATATTACAGAGTTGCCGACAGGAGCAATTGTTTGTCTTTTGGGAGGATAGATGTATTGCGTTATCAGAGATAATGTAATATACTTCTGGGTGCTATTCTGTGCATGACTCTCAATGCAGCTGCCACACGTTGTTCTTCTCAGAGTGAGAATAGAAGCTCTACGTCCATGAGATAATGTTGCCTTCTTAAAAGACAGGAGTGAATAAAAAGGTGACCAAGAAGTGAAATAGGAATGTTTTCGCTGATGGATAACAGTTGCGTGTGAGCAACTACCATGCTGTTTAGCAGATAGCTGGGTAATAAGAATAGGTATGGAGATGTCAGGCTCTTCAGTGTTTTGGAAAGAAGCTTCCCCACCCCATCTTCTGCACTTGGAGCATTACTAGGGAAGATTCAAGATCAGGATCAAGGGGAATCCAGCTTGTGATTTTTAAAGTTTAGGAACAACAAACAGTGGAGTGAGTGTCTGTTAATGGTTTAAGAGTTAGGTTATTTGGTATGCTAGTCTGTCTAGCTACAAGGCTCTCAGATTAAGTAGCTACTGCATGGTCTAGCAGAAATGGGAAATTGGTTCAAATGGATGAATTAGTAGGTCAAAATGAAGTAGGAGAAACTGGCTGGACAGTTTGCTGGCTGTAATGAAAAGTGAAGTTTTTGGTAAACATTGAAATCTTCAGTCTGGTTCTCAAAACTCTAAAAATACTTCAGAGTGTGTTCTGTAGCCCCATTTCATTTGTATCAGTTACCATAAAAGGTGCTATGTCTTTTGTGAAATGACAGATAGATGCTGCTTTTCTAACAAAGTAGAAGTGATTGGGCTATACTGCAGTCATAGGTTTGAAATAGAGGCGCTACATAGGTTTCTATCTTGTAGATGTTCCTTGCATCGCTGCTTTGTTGATCTATATTTCCTCCTTGCCCCTCAAATGGAATTCTTGTCTTTAAACATGTTTTAGTTGGCTTCCGCTCTGGGAAAAAAAAGACTCTATTGCTCTGGACCTTACCTATAAATTCACTCCAGCTTTAACACTGTTACTTTCTTCAGTGTTTTAGAAGATGTGAGAGGAAGCTCAGTTTTGTCCTTTGTGAAGAAGACACAGGAAATGTGTGTGAGACATGAAAAATTAATGGTTCATCCTCAGATGAAGCAGTGTGTCATGGCCATACCAATAATCTCAAATTCCCAGATTATCAACAAGGGCTATTTGTGGACCAGGCTGATAGCATGGAGCTGGCTCTCCTGATTTCAGTGAACTAAACTGAATTACGTATTATTGTACATGAATTACAGTTTATTGTGTGACTTAGCCAGTGTCTTATTAGAACATCTCGATGTTGGGGGGGGGGGAAAAGTAATAAACCCTGCTGTATGTGATGCTACTTAGAATCTTGAGATCCCTAAAGAATAGGGGAATTTTTCCTTTTAAGCAGACAGACATTGAAGTGGCTTTGTTGGGTTTTCTTGGTGTTTTGGGGTTTTTTACCTAATGTTTCAATTGCTACTTCCTAAAAAGATAGAAGTTCTTGTTTCATGGCATCTTCCATCCTTTCTAAAGAAAATATGTTTTATATGGAGGTGTAAGGAAGAGTTACTAGAGCACATATATCATTTAGAGTTGCTGACACCTAACTGTTGCTTCTATAGATGCAGGTGCCTAAAAATGTAGGTTTTGAATAATCAGAAAAATAAACCTGATGCTTTTATGGTTTTGGATGTGTACAGATACTCTCTCTCTTTTTTTTTTTTAATAAGACTGTCAGCATTGTCAGGTCTGAGGCTTAGAATTTGTTCAATAAAATCTTTACTTAGCCTGCTACTAGAAAGTTACTTTGTAAGTAGCCAGAAATTAAAAGACAAATGAATATTTGCCAGAAGGAAAAAGACACACACACACACACACACACACAAATCTTACTTTTAAACAAATACTTCTAGTTTTTGTTAGCAGCTTTCAAACGGTTTTGGAGTACAGCCTGTGCTGTAACCCAAGCTTGCCATGAGAGGGATGGCTGACTAGTGAGGAGTGCATTTGAAAGAGAAGGCAGCAGCTGGCTTACCTGGATGCTCAGAAGCAGGCTGGAACTCCTGACAATCCTGATGAACAAATCCAGTTGACAGCTGTTGCTACTGCTTTGCAGTCATCTCTTGGTAAACTGACCCCAATATCCTTGGCTTAATTCTTGTCTTTTGGTTTTTGAGTAGTTTGCAGAGCTCTGCAGAATGTGTTGGGTGCTATGGAGATATGATAGGTGCAGTTGGTGTTAAGTCGTTCTGTTGGCATCCATTACACTGAGAAGTGAGACCTGGGTTTGAGGGAAATCAGAACAAAAGAGTCTCCTTAACAGTTTTTTATGAAGATCAGGTGGCAGGAGATGGGTCTTGTCAAGTCTTTATGTATTTTAGAGTGGTAGGGCACTGAAGTTTCTCAGACAGAATGTTTTTTTTCGTCAACAACTCTATCTCATCCAAGCGTGGCACTCTGGTATGCAGTCCCCAGGGGGACCTGTCCGGGGTTCAGCAGTAGCAGTCATTTTTCTCCTTAGTAGCTGGTGCAGTGCTGTGGTTTTTGACTTTAAGCCTGAGCACAATGCTGGTAACACTGATGCTTTCAATTGTTGCTAATTAATGTTTACTTCGACCAAGGACCTGATTCTGATAACTGGCTGTTACTGAGATGAGCTGCTTCATTGCTGGGTTTGCTTTGAAGCAGCAGTCTCAGTTGAGGACATAACACCTATTTCTTTGAGGTGAGCTTCTTTCTTGCTTTTATTTCAAGACTAAGTTCAGGGATCACTGTTACCTGAAAGCAGAGGTGTGTGGATTTCAGGTGTTGAGCAGGGTTGGAAAGGAAGAATCATAGTCTTGTGCGTTTCAGATTTTTGGATGATTCTGTGTGATCGGATACAGTAACTCAAAAGGTGATGTAGCAAATTGGGCAGGAAAGCTCATTGTGGAGGTTTTATTAGTGGCAGCAGGCAGTTCATCCTCCCTTTCAAATACTTCTAAGTACTTAACACTTTCATAACTAGTTTTATATTATATATATAATGAGGGGAACAAGGAGCTAGATTTTACTGCTCTGCAAGCATCGTTAATTAAACAGTTACCTAGTCTCAGCTGTAGGTCCAAGTAATATTTGCTTATACAGCATAAGCATTTCATCTTCCACTAATACTTGGGACTCCTGAACCGACTGATTTCTATCACAACCTCATCCATGTTTTTTCCTCAGCTGTGCACTGTGTTACTGACTTCGCATGATGCAAGTCCATGCTATAATAATGCCATTTATGACTTGCTTAAGTAAAACCTAGTTTAGGGGTTCATGCTTCTCTTCTTTTGATGGCTATTTACTTCATGACTTTTTTTGTAGACATAAATTTTGAAATGCTGTTTAGCTCTGGAACCTCAAAGGTCTTTGTACCTGTTCTGATTTCTCTGGCTTGAAAGCAGAGGAGTATGTTTTTTAGCTGTTTATTCACTTCTGACTAGCACATTTTGGACCTTTTCTAGAATAAAAGTTTTCCTGCTAGTGTTCTTTATTGCACTGTTGCACAGATAATACACTAGCTGTTGTAAGTCTTGTTCTGACAACTGGGCTCTAAATAGTATGTGAAATATCTCTGAACTGGGCTGGCTACGTAGATCTGCATGGTAGCAACTTTCATGCAGTACTTGATTAAGAGTCCTGAGTTCTGTTGTTCTCAGATCTTTGCTACTTAAGTGTTCTTGCTTGTTATTTTTTTTATGACCCATTTAATGGGTCAGGCTTTCACTTCCCAGCTGTTTACGAACAAAGAAATTGCAAGTCCAACAAAGTTTGCAGTTTAAACTCTTCCATGATTTTCATAATAAGCTGTCCTATTTCTCACACTTACAAAGTATTATTCTAATCTTTCAGTCATCCTGTCCATTTTTTTTAATTTGCTCACTTTTTGTACTTAAGAAAGAAAGAAAGAATCAACCCACAAATAAACCACAAAACCCCTCCACACAAAATTTTAACTCACAGTCTTTAGTGAGTAGAAATTTTTGTTTTGTTGAAGAGAGGGCAATATTGGGAATTGGTCTGTCTGTGTGGTTTTTTTTGTTTTGTTTGTTCATTTAAAAGGACTTTGGAAAATTCTAGTCCTCTGGAGGTCCTGCAACAAGATTGACAGGCTCGAAAGGTAATTTAAATGGAATGTGAATCATTAGGAACAGTGAAGATGGTGCTTTCTAGTATGAAATTAAGCTTAGCCCTGGTGTTTGAGAGAAGGTGGAACTGAGTACCAGTAGGAACCAGTTTCCAAGGTTGTCTACAGATCTTATCCATGAATGCAGCACTGCTCTTGAATGTTCATCATCAGCCTCTGAAAAGCTTGTGAAGAACTGAAGGTAGCTCAAGATCTTCCCTGTTGGAGTGTAAAAGATTTCTGTAGTAGATGAATGCCAGCTGCCTCTACTGCTTGCAATACCTTGAATGTGCCTATAGCTCTGGGTACTGGGTCAGTAACTTATCTTGGACTTGCAAACTACTTCCAGGTTCTTCAAAATCCTGATTATCGTGGTTTAAGGGGAGTAAGATTGCATACTTCTAAATGTTTAGATGACAGGTTTTTTGTTTGTTTGAAAACATAACTATGTTGGAGTAATTTTAGAAGTGCGTATCGATCAAACAACCATTTGAAAACACCCCATTTAGTTTCCTTCTTGAAGAAACTGGAGACCTGTTAAAAGTTCTGCACAAGAAAATTTGATTCCCTTACTTTTGAATCTGCCCTGCCTATGTAGAGGGAAAACATTCTAGCTTAGTCCTGCCTGGAAAGAAAATCCATGCTGCACACGTTGCCTGACAAGGATTGCACTCATCTGCTAGTCCCTATCCCAGTTTTTAACTTCTGACACTACTGTGTATACTGTATAGGCACCCTTTTTCCATGTCTGAGTGAACTTGAATGCAGCAGTGTGTTTACTTATGAATCATAGAATCATAGAATAGTTAGGGTTGGAAAGAACCTTAAGACCATCTAGTTCCAACCCCCCTGCCATGGGCAGGGACACCTTCCACTAGAGCATCTTGCTCCAATCTGGCTTTGAACACTTCAGGGATGGAGCATT
>JBCJKH010048669.1:1060-18225 GCA_039877255.1 Loriculus beryllinus
TAACACCGATGGTTTTAGTTGTTGCTCAGTAATGATTACTCCGACCAAGGACTGTGTGAGTCTCATGCTCTGCCAGGGAGGAAGGGAAGCCAGGAGGAAGCAGAGACAGGACACCAGACCCAAACTGACCAAAGAGGTATTCCATACCACAGCACATCATGCCTAGTATAGAAACTGAGCGGAGTTACCCTGAAGGCCCACATTGCTGCTCATGTCGGGCTGCATATCGGTCAGCAAATGGTGAGCAATTGTATTCTCTTCCCTTGTTATTTCCCTTACCATTATTATTATTCGTGGTAGCAGCAGTAGTTTGTGTTATACCTTAGTTACTGGACTGCTTTGATCTCAACCCGTGGGAGTTACATTCTTTAGATTCTCCTCCTCATCCATCCAAGAGCAGGGGGAGGAAGAAGCAGGAGAGTGAGCAAGCAGCTGAGTGGTTCTGAGTTACCAGCTGGGCTTAACCTATGACACCTCCATTTTAGAATTGTGAGGCTATAGCCCCATTTTTCACAGGCAGACTGGAAAATGTGGTGAGGAGCTGAATTCACTGAGCATGTCAAAGTAGTTATCGCCATGGGGGAAAAAACCCAAAGCAACCAGCCAAAACACTCCAAACACCCAAACAACAGCTGTTTAAAGCCAAAGAAAAGCAACACTTGTACAAAGAAACAGCCTGCTTACTTTATTGGCTAGCTTTTGTTTGTTGCTCTTCTGAAAGCCCTTTTTAATCTCCATGCCTTGCAATGTCCTAAAACCAAGTAGAGCTTCTTTGCACTGATGGAAATCAAAAAGAAAAATCTACATTAGCTTTTTACTGAGCTGTTGAGGATGTGCATTAACATCACTAAGAACAGAGCAGAAATGTTCATAAAGAACATCATTAAACTGAGCTTATGTTGCCAAATACGAGCTTCTCCTCTGAGAGAACACTTTCATACAAATTTGTATACATAGCTCTTACAGCCTGAGCTACCAGCTCTTCTGAAGAATTGCTGATGCTTCAAACTGAGTTAAAAAAGGGCAAACTTTCTAATAAAGTACTATTTTAAATATCTCATTGCACACATTTTCCATTGGGACAGTTATAACTTAAGTATCTGGAGGCTCATTATTAAAAGACTACGTAAGAAAGGAGTTCAGATAAGCACATCTGAGGTGCCACGAAAAGGGAGGCAAATACTTCGCTTATTTGGGGCTGATTTCTACCAGCTGTATAGTACGGCGGGCATTCACTTTACACCTATGCACTTTCACAAACACGGTGGTTTATCACTTATCCTTTACAACGTCGGTTAACAGGTACAGCTGCCCTGTATCTCTGCTAAGGCTCTTTCACTTCAGGTTATTCCCCTCCAGCTCGAAGATGCGTTACAAATCTCTGCTAAGCCGGCCCCTAGCAGGACGCACAGGACCTGCTCTCCGGCACCGGGAAGGAAAGCAGGCACCGGGACCCGGGCAGGCCCGCGGCAACCGGCAGGCACCGAGCCGGTTCCTTCCCCTTCTTCCGCTCCTTTCCCACCGCGGGCCGTGCCAGCCGGGTGTCCCAGGCCTGGCCTTCCGCGGCCCGGAACGTTTTGAGGCCGGAACTTATCAGCCGCCTGGCGGGGAAAGGAGAGGGGAAGAGAAAAACATCGAGCAGCGCCACCGCCCCGCTGAGGCGCCGCCGCCGCGCCGGTTAACTGTGCTCCGCCATCGCCGCGCCGCCACGGCCATGTACAGGCAGAGCTTCCGCCCCCCGACGCCTCCGTACGCTGGCCACGGCTTCCGGAGCCCTCCGTCCGGCGGAGGCCCCATGCCGCCCTCCCCGCGGGCCTACGGGAGCCCCCATCACACGCCGCCCTACGTGCCGTGGCCTGGGCCTTATAGCAGCGGCCACTCGCCCCGAGGACACGGCTTCCATGGCGGCGGCAGCGGCGGAGGGCGGTTCGGGAGTCCCTCGCACGGCGGGCATACCCCGCGTCGGCCGCACAGCATCAGTCCCAGGTACCCGGCTCCCTACGGCAGCAAATCCCCGGCTGGAACTACCCTGCACCCGCAGCATCACAAGCGTTCGCCCGGGGGCTTCCAGCGGCCCTACCAGGTATGGGGCAGGGCGGTGAGGGACACACGCCTGCACCGCTGTACCGCGGGGCGGCGGGGAGGGAGGGAGCTACTGGTGCGGAGCCGGGCCTCAGACCACAGGGGAGAGAAGGCTGAGGGCTTGTGATGAGGCGCAGTGGCCATCCCCTCCACCAGGGTTTTCAGGAGAGAGGAAGCCTTGCCCCGCACAAGGGAACATCTGTCTTTTCTCCATTAAAGAGAATGGAGAGACCCCAGGTCAGGCAGCGGTGTGATGAGGAGAGGGAAGAGGGCCCCAGGTTTGGCTGAGGCCTGTTGCCTCAGCCAAAGGAGGGACTCAACAGTGTAGCTTTCTTCTTTTTCATGTTCTGGATATAAAGGTAGAAAGGAAGTGAAGTACCACCCAAACCTGCATCAAAGAATTCCTTCCCTTCGTATGCACCTCCCTTTGGTCAGTTTAACACAGTGGTGAAGTGCTGTGTGCTTTTACTTTGCTTGTGTTGTCTTTCTTAATATCGTGGAAACAGCCTTGTCCACACACAGCTTTCTGAGACATGAGTAGAGAAAAAATGCTCTATTAAAGGGAATTGAGCTGAGGCTACTTTAAGTAGAATTGAGATCATCTGTTTGGATAACAGTATCATTTTAAAGTCTTTGCATTGCACTGAAAGCTTCCATTTATAAGGAGTAGTTTTTGTGAGAGCAAAACAACAGGTTTTGCAAGTTATGCTTCTTTCAGGTGGTTTAGTTGGGGCATGGGACTGGCAATGCAGATAGGAATGACAGTTCCTGAGATGATGCCAACTTTATGTGCATAGCTGGCTTTATGCAATATTGAGAAGTCTTAAAAGTGTAACAAATGACACATGCAGTACAATGATAAAATTTTTAGGTGCTCTTACTGACACGGATTAAAGTGTAATAATGAAATCAAATCTTTAATAGATACTAGTAAAATCTTAATTTGCCTGCACAGCATAGTCACGTTTTCATCAAAAAAGGCTTGGTTACTTTTTTATGATGCAGATGACTATCTTACAGGAGTCTTATAGTTGGTGGAAAGGAATCATTATGGACTTCATACATTTTCAACACAACAGCAAAAGCTCTCCCAGTGTGGAAGCCTACAGGTGGCTTCCTGTACCCAGTATACCGCTGTACCTGTTTCAAAGGCAAAGGATGTGAGGTTTCTGCATGTCACCTATGTCCTTTTTCCCTTCAGAAGCTCATTTGGATAGTCGATTAAGTAGTTCTTACTCAGTTTCAAAGCCTGTCTTAAATTAGCTGAGCAGAATACACCTCTGGTTTTATTCATAACTGCTTCATGTCAGAACCAGTGAGCAGAAACAGTCTCATAGGCTCTGTTCTGGTGTTAAGTAAGAAACCTGTCATAAAGAAGGTACAAATTTGAATACAGTCTTGGATTGTCACATTCTCATTTCTCCCCTTTCTTTCTTGTGAGTCGTTCAGAAGCATTGACCTGATGGTGATGCTTTCAAAGCCTAGATGGACATTGTATGTCTTTCTCTACGTAGCTTTGCCTAGGACTAAAGTAATGTGTATGTATGTACTTTTATGTGTATATACATGAGTTGTTTTGCCTGGGAGGCCAGTAGAGGCAATCAGAGAGGAAGTCTCATAAACTGTGAGTCTTCATTTTCTTCAGTGTGGACAACTAAGGATCTCAGTCCATGAGGCCATGACTAGGTTCAGGTAGAGGGATTTTCTAAGCATGGTATCTTCTGAGGTATGTGGATAGTTCCCCTCTGTTCTGTAGATGCTGTTAAGAGAACTACAGTGCTTTCAATGTTTATGATGCTACCACCACCTTTGAGATGAAAGTGTTGTATTTCTTCCATATCTCTGCTTAGAATTCACTTGTCAGTAGTGTTTCTCTTCATCCAACAGGAGACAGTGAACCAGCTAGTAGCAGTGGCTAAGTGGTGGTGATGGGTTGAAAACTTTAACAGAAAGTAAAATAAAAGATCTTTTTAAAATGATACAGTCATAATTCTTGTTTTTCTGTGCATCTGCTAGCAGCTAAAATTACATCAGGTGAAGAAAGCTGATGACTTTGCCCATTTTCAACCCATTCAGTAACATGTTAATGAGTAGCACCGAAAGATGGGAGGTTTTCTGCTGTAGAGAGAGATTTTCTATCTGCACAAGAAGTATTGAGAATAGATGTACTGTTTCTTTCAGGAAAGTTCAGTGAGAAAAAACTGTTGGCACCAGTAAAATACAAAGGTTTTTTGAGGTTATCTTTGCAACCAAACACTCTCTTGCACAGGATGGTTTCACTTGCACAGAAAAAGGATATTTTCCTATTTCCACATGCCTATAAAATGAATAATCACATTTTGTGGTTTTTTTTTTTTCTAAAAAAGCACATAATGACTAGTCTTCCAATTTTTTTCTTTTTAAAAAAGGCTTAAATTTAACATGTTTAAATTACTGAAAGCTGTCAATCTTGTATTATATACTAATAAATTTCCTGGACTTCAACCGTGCTAAAACGTCAGTGTTGCTGATGGCCTGCATTGTAATAAGTTTCACCATAATATAATAAAAGAAATCCATCCAAAAGAGCCTTACCATTGAATTATTTTGTTCTGGCACCAGATGCTGCAAATCCCTGTGTCAGTTCAGCTTTCTTTTGAGTTCTGTAGGTTAGACATAACAAATACACTCCACACTTAAAACTGTTCTACAGTATCAGAGTTACAGGGTCTCCAGTACACATGGTGTTTTAGTTTTTTGGTTGTGTTTTTAAGATAGAATGCTCTGTGTATTACTGCTTTACTATTAGGTATCAATACCTAACATAAATGTTACTTTTGCTAGTGCATGTTGATTTGCTTTAGGAAATTCCGTGTCACTTTTAGAAAAGCTTTTAGATGTATTCTGAGATGATTCTGTGACCTGACCTTCATCGTTTTCATACCGTAAAGTAATTCTCTACCTTCTAGTAATTTTCCTGTTACGAGATCATCATCTGAGCTATATAACCTAATTCAGTTACCATGAATCATTAGAAACAAGTGCCTTGTAAATAAGACATGGCTGATTCTGCATTTGGTTGTGTATCCATGATTGCCAAGCTTTAGGAGTTAAAGTACTTACTGGGCCTGCAAAAGCAGGCTCCTGCCACAGCAGACTTTTAGAAATCGCTTCAAACAGTTCCAGTGGAATCTGTGGAAATATAGGGCCTTCATATATTGCACCACTTATCAGTTTTGCCCAGAAATTGTTTCCTAGGATCTGTTTACTTGGATTCTGTAGGGTCCTTAATTAGTGCTTTTACCCTCTTTTACAAAGTCTGCGGCTGATAATCAGCCTCAAGGGGTTCTCTAGTCATAGAGAATTCAACAGGCGTGTTTGGA
Organism: Loriculus beryllinus; assembly: GCA_039877255.1. Lineage (NCBI taxonomy): Eukaryota > Metazoa > Chordata > Aves > Psittaciformes > Psittacidae > Loriculus > Loriculus beryllinus. The sequence goes on from JBCJKH010048669.1 coordinate 6,505, forward strand.
GACTATTGTGCATCTGTTTTGTTCAGTATTGGTTAAAATGAATGAACTTAAACCAATACAGCTTTAGACAAAACGTCACCTTTCAGGGAGGTGAATCTTCCCTAAAAAGGAAAGTGGAAAAGAACAATGGATGAAGCTCCCTGCAAAACATTTTTCTTTAATGCAGCATCTGTTTAGTCACTGATTACCATCCAGATTGTATATCAAATAAAGTCATCTGTTCTCAGATTGCCAACTAACACTAGTTTGGTTATAACAGGGTGGGTTTCCCAGTACATTCTTTGGGTCATTTGTAGCTATTTGCATTATACAATACTTTGTTCAGTCTATAAGTACTTGATATCTGACTCCTGCTCCTGTAGACATCATTAACTCTTCCTCAGCCTCTAGCTCCGTGTTTTGTTATTCAGCTTTTGAGTTATATCATTGTCATAAGCAGCTTCTGAAAAATAGCATGAGTAGTTACATGCCAGAGTGACATAAACAAGTATTTTGGAAAAGACTTGGTTGGGTTTTTTTATTATTATCCTGGTAAAACATCACTCAATTAAAAGCATAATAAAGTTATTATTGTCTGAGGAAGATGCAAATGAGGAGTAGTAATTATCATTAATAATCAGCTTCAGAGCTCTGCTACATTAGAAGGAAACTTTTTTTCTTTTAGTTTGAATTAGTCTATTAAATGTTTCTTTACCTGATGGTTTTCTTCCAAAGGGATCACCCAGGACATCTACTCCATTTGGTACAGCGCATGGCAGAGAGAAAAGAGTGTCTAATGATGTGGAAAACTATTACAGACCTTCAATGCTTGAGGACCCATGGGCTGGCCTAGAGCCAGTTTCTGTTAAAGACATAAACCAACAATACAGCAGTGAGCAAACAACATATACTGGTAAAAAAGGGAGGTATTTCAGCTAACACTTTTAAAGGCCAAATAACTCCATCTTGTCAGGAAAACTTTGGGACATAATCTTTACACTTACCCAAGATGAACAATAATCAAGACCTTAATGGTTTTATTTGATCCCACGTCTGCCCTTTTACCTACTTTTGGGTTTTATTGCATTGGATATTTTTATGTATATGGGAGGGAAAAGGAGTGGTAGGAAAACCTACATTTCTGGTTATGTGGAAGTGCCTACCATCTTTGAAGAACAAAGTGTTCTTTAATCACCAGCGACTGATTTGTGACTGTTAAAACAGATTTCCATATATTTACCTCTCTTCCATGCCAGATTGTTAGCCTTTTATTGTAAACTCCTCTAGGAAATGGTATTTTTTTATGTTTCAACATTTTTAGAATGAATAGCTTGGAAATAAAATGGAAATTTTGTAAATCCTTGTTTTGTAATGTATAAAGATTATTTTAGGACTTTTGTTAAGGTGTACTCATGAACACAAATAGTGCTAGTGAAATTAGGTGATTTCTGTAAATGTGCTTGTATGCTGAAGCTTACCTCTGTTTTTCTGCATAGTATTTTTTGTTAATTATAGTGTAACATGAAGTTGAAACATGACTTTTAGCCATCTCAGGAAACAAATGTGTTGTCTTTGGAAAGTTCAGTTTGTTGAGTCAAACATAAATCTGTAATAATTTGCTTTTGTACTTAAAAAAAATCTTATTTGAGTAGACATTTCTGGATTATATTAACAGGTCTGTTGAGTGGCTATTTAAGAAGCACGTAAACTATCATGATAAAAGCAAATGTACTTTCTGGATCCACCTGTTAGAATAGCATAAAAGGAATGGCAGTGTGTTAATACAGCCGACTTTAGTACATGCATAGCATCTTTTTTTCTTAACCTGTACAAGATTTTTCAATTTATTTTAAACTATCTTTTTTTTTTACCTATGGCAGGCATGTTTGTCTGGAGAGCTCTTGTTTTGTGTGCACGCATGCTGTATTTTTATACTGAATTGGAAAATGAGGTTTTTTCTGTAGAGTTTGCCTACGTTTGGAAGATCATTCTTAAATGCATTAGGAATATTGTAATCTACAATAAATAAGGAGTAGTTCCAGCTGCAGGCATGCTCTTCATGTGCTGTGTTAAGCCTGCAGTAGATATCTAAGTTTTTGTTGAAGGAACCATTATTTGTTGATCTTGGCTTTTAAGTAGTAAGTAGAGGGTGAAAACTTAGTTAACTAAAACATTAGTTTAGTTTTCAAAATATGTGTTGTTTTAAGCATCTTACATAGTTCACAGGAAACATTATTGTAGTTGTGAAGCATGGTTAGGTAGAAAAGCACAGGGAGTCACATTAGAGTGATTAACTTGTCTTTTGCCAAGGTAGAATAGTCATATATATTTACTTACCTGTTTGAGCGTAGAATGTCTTGGGTTAATACTGCCTTCAGGAACAACTTCAGATTGGAAGGGAGTTAACATGCTGAAATGTCCTAGCTGAGTCTCTTGCACTTTGTCACTTGTGTCTTCCCTCAATTCCAAATCTAAGGTTTATCACTTCTGTCTTCCCTCAGTTGACTGTACTGTTTTAGTATTACATTCAAAAGGGCTGCTCAGAGAACTGAGAACATAAGGCCTGCTCAGTGTCAAGAATGGTTAAATCTTCATCCCAGAAACAAAACTGTGCCTTAAATGGCAGCTATCAGTATCACTGTCTGTAATGGGTACCAGCAAAACTGACATGACTTGGCAAGTTCCGGTCTTTAGATTTTATAAATCAGTTAATGACATTGTGGAAAAAGTGAAGTATCAAGTTTTCTTTACTTTTTTTGTCACTGTGAAGCTCACAAGAAAGTTACTGGGTGCTTAACCCAGTTACCTTTTTTGTTACTATTTCCGTTTGTAATTCAGTGCAGTTTACTTTTTGCAATGTTTGGTGATGTTGGAGAAACAGATAACAATTTTATGAAAGAGACTAAAGCTATGACATGTTCCCAGTTAGAAATGAGAAAAAAACTCAATTTGGAAAGGGGAAAGGAAAAGGGTTAATGTCAGAAGAGAGACTGTTAGAGATGGGACTGCTTATACAGTAGCCAGTATTAGCTGTCCTTGCACATTGCAAAGATGCATTTTTCCAGTGTAGCTTTACAGTTGACCACCTTCTAAGTTGACCTACCATCAAAGCCACCTTCTCTGGTAATAACTGTTAACTCCTGGAACTGAGTGTGACATCAACGAAGGTAAATATTCCAGGAAGAGAAATGAGGAAATAATCTTGAATCATTGTTTAGTCACTACAGGCCTTCCACAATTCCATCTGTGTAAGCTGCTGCTCCCATGAACTTCAGGATATGATCCAACAATTATAAGCACATCATACTGCTAAAGGCTACAGTAATTTGGTGAAGAATCAGCAAGGAATTAAAATGCAGATGTAATAAACTTACTAACCTCATCATACTGCACCAAAAACTTTAAAATTATTCACCTTTCTGGTTTCTAGGAGAAATTCTGCAATTACAGTAAAACTTCAAAATGTCATTGTTGAATACCTGTGAGATGTATGAACACATGTTTAGAATTATAAATATAATATACTTAAAGCCAATTTAAGCTTTGCCTTTTTTGCTATGATATCCAGGAAGCTTAAGCACGTACTTCCTCACTGATTTTTCTCCTTTTTCCCCGATATGGCGAACATTGTTTTTCCCCACATCTTTCTAATGGAGATGTCACTTCCTCATTTGTTAATGAAGCCCCTTCAGAGGAACAGTATGGCTCTGGAAATAGCATTTGGTGTTAAAAAGTACAGCGCAAACACATCCTTTCTTCATGAACCCATGAAACAAAATAGTGCCTGTGTCTTGTTAAAGGAGGGATTCTTCTGTAATGAACACACTAAGAGTATGGGCATTATTTTTTCTTCAACAGATTTTAAGGTAAGTCCTTTAGCTCCTTTTCCCAAAGTTTGGATTGGTGTACTTTTCCATTGTTTTGTTCGCATTGAGTTGGTCTATCAAGTCTGTCTGACTTTCTATTCAGTTGTTGTAAAGGAGCTATAAAACTAGTGACTCCCCTAGTAAAAATCCAATTTTGTTTATTGCTGTTTGCTACTGTGGTTAACAATGAACTGTATTGCTACCATGCTGTGCTAATGCCACAGCAAGATAACTTAAATGGCCTGAGTACAATTCTGTGTACCATTGCAACACACCAGGTGGGCAGTTACCTCAAATTGTGTACTGTAATACTTCAAAGATGTTCAGGTTGGGGGTTTTGCGTGACTTTGTAATATGAACTATTCATTCTTTGACACTTTGTATGCACTATTTTACATTGATATTGCAAAACAATTTAGAATGTTAAAATTTCAATTAAAACATGATTTTTAACTCTCATCAAACTACTTTCTCCTCTGAATTAGCAATTAGGCATTAAGATGTAGCATTCTCTAATGTCAAAACTGGGAACAGTTTGCAGGGGAAATGCTTCTGGTCAACAGAATGGGTAACTACTTTTGCAGTCTGGTTGTTTTTATTTTCCTGTTAAGAGTACCTTTATATGCTGTTCATTTTTTATAAATGTGTTCATTAGACATCTGAGGGGGAGCATTTGAAACACGCATTATATGGAAAGTCTAAAAGTAGCTATTCAGCTCCCTTCTAAAGGGAAGTTTATATAGTCTGCTTGGGTATCAACTTGTGCTTCTGAGTAATCTCACTGATGTCAGAGGATTTACTCATGCAACCAAGATAGGTTAAGTATCTAACATTACACACTGAAAATTGTATCATCCATTTGTCTGGCAGTGCATTTTATCAGCTCTGCAATAAACTGCTCTGTTTAGCAATTGCTAAATTCAAATCCATACGTATTCTTTTCATACATGAGCCAAGACTGTCTTGCAATGAATTAAAACTTGGGTTTACAACTTTTTCCTAAATTCTCAACAGTAAAGACTTGATTCTCCCTTCCCCAAATCTTGGCACTTGTCATCTTCCCATCTTCCTTGAACTTGGGGAGAAAAGGGAGCATTGCCCATGCTTTACTGGTGAAGAATAACGTAATGATTTTTATGTCTCAGGCTTGCAGAAGCTTGTGTACCAATTGACATAGATAAACTTCTTTATAACCTGAGATGGCTCAGACAACAACTCACACCACAAGAAAGGAAAGAAACCACCAAGTTGTGCTAATCGTACAGTGATTCTGTCTGAAAGGGACCATAAAGATCATCAACCCCTCAGCAGTGTAGTTCTGCCATTCAGTCATTCATTCACAAAGTTTATGCCTTGAGTAACTTTTCAGCTGCATATCTCTCTAGGCACAAATCATATTGAGTCCATTCTTTGCCATTTTCACTAAAGTATGTGCTTTACTGACTTAAGGGTTCAAGAATGTTTTCTCAACCTGGACTTCTGAATTCACCTTTAAAAATTACTAGCCCTTGAGTGTTAGACCCCAAATCTAGACCTTCCCTTTAAAGCACATTAGATCTGGCTAAAAGAGATTTATCTCATCCTCACTGCTTCCTTGATGACACCAGGAAAGCTTTGACTACTGGGCTTGAAACAGTTGGGCAGATGTTTGATGCCAGAACAGGGCCAACAAACCCCCTTCCTCTAGTAGAGGTTGTCCCTTGATTCCTGCCCTTCCAGTGCAGTGAGGTGCAGGAGGTGGGTTTGAGCCAAATCGTCACCAGTTTCATGTCACGAGCTTCCTGTGGGTTGCAGCATTTTAAACTGTATCAGTGGTTTTGCCTGCACATCCTGGATTTTAAATGTAAACAGCATTACAAGTTATATTTATAAGTTTAACTCCTGAAATTGCTGCAGTCTCTGCTTCTGCAGTAAATACACAGGTGAATTCCACTGTCTTTTATTCACTGATCTTTGGCTGTTTGAACATTCCTTTTCTGGACACTAAATGTAAGCATTTGTAGCTTCTGTGGTTAAAAGGCATCATTTTCAGAGTGAAATTTTTATCCTGCTGACACTGCTGCTGTTAAAGTAAGAGCCTCTCTAACACCCCCAACACCCCCGTATCAGGACAAAAAATGAAACAAAAACTTAAAGCAGTTTAGATGCCAGTCCAGAAACTGCACAGTGCAAGATGGACTATATGACTAGGGACATCATTACAACTCAGCATAACCTGTATCAGCCTGTTTCCAGACGGGAGGTAGAATGGGTTTATAACAAAGAGCTGAAAAAACACCGTCCCATTCCCTAAAGAAAGAGTGGATTATTGATCAAAAATTACCTTACATGTGGAAGAAGAATTCTCAGGTGACCTCACAACCTGTGGGACCCAACTTGTTCTTATTTTTCTTCTGGAGAGGCATTGACTTGATAACTTCAGGGCTTCCCGTGACATGAACTTCAGTCAAAGCCAACAAACCATCATTTGACCTGTTCTCTGACAAAAGTGAGAAGTCTGGTTTACATAGAATATTGGACGTACCTCAATGGAACAAAACTGTGGGCTATTCATAGGATGCGCAAAGCTTTTGACACTAGGTGAACATGTATTTCTGAAGCTTTCAGAGTAAAGAAATTATACATTTTGATTTAAGATAACTATTTCTGGCAGTAAAAGGTTACATCTTCAACTTCTACATGGGAAATAATTTTCAAATATTAAATTTAATTCCCCAAATTGCTTAATTCTGCATATCTGTTTTTTTCCAGGTAACAGCAATAGGTTTGTGGAGGTTTTATTTATACTTATTTTCTATTTAAGTAAGTTTAATTTCATTCAAATATCAATCTTAATTCAAGTAGTGATGGTGTTGCATAGCGTATATCAGAATCTGAGACTACTTCCTTTGTTGCTTGAAAGAGCTTATGACTGGTGAGCCAGTAGGTTACTGGGGTGAAGGATAAGAGAATTTAACTTGTTCTTCCATGTATTCATTAGCAACAGCATTTTAGGAGGCAAAGAGTTAGACATCACATCAAGGTGAAACTTTTCTTTATACACACAGTTATTTAATTGTGTTATTTTGTAACACAACTATTTTTAAATGGGCTGCACCAAAAATCTGCACGTACTACCCTGCTTTTATGAGCAGCAGTGCTTGTGCTGCTTCATGCTGTATTAAAACACACTGAAACCTGGTATCCATATGTATTTTGCCACAATCTAATTGCTGTGTAGTCAAGATAGTTAAAAGCTGTTGGTGTAGAGGCAACAAGTGTTTGCTTTGGGTTTAAATCTTTGTAGTTTACATGAGGAAATTCCTAAGAGTTCAAACTGCTGAACATGATGCAACTGTTTGTAGAAATACTTATAAATGGAAGAGCAAAACCTCTTTCACTCTGATGCAAATCATTCCATCAAAATTTCAAGCATCACACAAGCTAAGCTGAAACAAGGAAAGAGGAATCAAGCTAATTGACAACTTCTGTGGATGACTACACAGCATAAACCACAAATAACAGAGCAAACATAAGCTTGGAAAATCACTGATTGCCAACTGGGGAGTAGTATCAACAGTAATTGCATTGTAAGTAGTAGCACAGCATTTCAAAAATCAAACCACTGCCTCCTGTGGCTTAATGAAGATTTTTAGGTTAATGTAAAATTAGGTTTTGAACTGTATTCCCTTAACAGATGTTGGGAATTAACATACTATTTCTACACTGGAGTTTGCAGAAGAGAGTAAGTTACTTCAGCACTTGTCTGCAAAGTCTTAACATCTTTGCTTAACTCTAGAGTTCATCAATATTTTTTCTTTAATACAAAGTTGCATTTGAGCATCTCAGTCAGAAAGATGAAAGGGAGAATTAACATCTGGAAATGGTCCAAGGATATGACTTGGGTTGGTAACTGTAAGAAGGCATCAAGGGTCCATTTATTGACTACTTGCCATTCCACTTTACTAAGGCTATTTATTTCTGTTGTCTGTAAATTTTAATAGTCTCCTGGTTACTATGGCAATAAAATTACACCAGGGAAGGTTATTTGCTTATTCATTTCCAGATGTTAAGAAAGCAGTGTGTGCACTGAGGACAGCAGGTTGAGAAACTGTGATAACTGCCTTCAAATGAATGAACTGCCAAATTGCGTCTGTGTTGAAACTGAAGATAGCTTCCACTACCATCAGTGTTCCTGAATTTAGAATAGCGTCTAAAATCAAATTCCAAGTACGTAAAAACCTTGCACAAAGAACCTTTAAATCCCTGTTCTCAGGATATCTGTTGCATCTGGTTGCATTTTTGTGACACTATGTATTTCCCTCTCAGAATAATTACTGCATGTTTGGTATCGTGACTCTCCTGTAGCCTGTCATACTTACTGCTGTGAGGTGAGGAAGAAATAGTTACCATCCATTCATTGTGAATACACAACTGGTAATAGCCCAGTAGCTCTCTGCTACTGGATCACCTCAGTTAGCAGGTGACAGAACTCTATTTACCAAATTTCTATTGTTTTATCTTCCTATAGCTTCCATATTGTAGATTCTAACACATTAATAAACACATCCACAAGACTTTATGTACTTTATATTTCAAGCAGTTAACCAAAAGCTGGTTGATTTTCTCTCCAATTCTTATGTCATTAGAATGAGAGGACTTGGAATACTTGGCAATCTCCATGATTTCTTTAATGATCCACTCATTTGTGTAGTTCGCAGCTGTCAACGAGAGCAGTATTTCAAGCCTTCTGTGGCAAAAATAAGTATGCCAAATGAGATCTAATTCTTTTTAATGGAAGGTAGTTTTATCAAAAAAAAAAAAAAAAAAAGCAAAATTCTGTTCTGTCACTGGAGAATTAAATGGAAATCCCTGTTGAAGTTAATGGGGGTTTGGTTTTCATCCTTCAGCTGACCTAAAATCTGCCATGACAGCAGGAACAATTTCATACTAAGGTAACAGCCAAAATTTTCATGCACAGCACTACAGAAGTGGAGGTCACAGTCTCCTAAGAAATAAAGAGGGATACTTGCACTATTGAATTTCACTGCAGATGGAAATGATTTATGCTGTAATCAAACATACAGCCCTTTCCAATGGAAGATTCTCAAGCAATTAGCGCAGCGTAAACCAGCTCTACATGCCTGATCTAGTGAAGCACCTGCTCTCTTGTCTCATGAGGTTCAGCTTTTCAGATTAAACAATCATAAACCAAAACATGGCAGTATTCTAAAATGTATTGTAGCAAACTTTCCGTGCTTCAAGAATCCACAAATTCACTCCCATAGTTGAGGTTTCAGGGTTCTTTGATTGGGGATTTATTTGGACAGGAGCATAGGGCATAAAGCTGTCACCATAATAACTATGAGGTTTTTCATATATCTTACTTATAAAAAGCTACAGAAAATTCAAGCCTAAAAAACGTTGATGCATTGCTAGTAACAGTCAAGCTGTGGAAATGCTGAATTTAAGAATCCAGCACTATGTAATACATTGCATGATGTCCACGATGTTTCACAAAACACAGGGTGAAACCTGATTTCTTGCTTTTTCTGTCTGACTAGAGAGTTTTTAACGTCAACTTGAGCTGCCTTTTCCTTCCCACTTAGGAACAGTTTTAGAACTGCTCCAAAGAGCAGTAGGAGGTGCCACCTTCCCCCTTACGCTTTATAGCACCCACCTTACAAAAAAACCCTGCTCATAAGAAATCTAATCCAGTTTGTTGGGTCTGTTTATGTGCTGCTGAATTTAATAATGCTGCTGTTAATGTGTTCTCTCCCCTGTCCTGTGAAACCCTCCAATGGAGTTACACAGCTTGTCAAAGCATCGTGCAACCAAGTGGTACTCTGTTGAAAGAGGTCAAGCCAGCATCGCACTAAGCAGCCTCTGCACAGCAACACACGTGCCTGTATGTTGTTCATGTTGATTTTGTCTTGTCAGATTGTTGTCCCTGCACTTCTAAGCTTGGTCAGTTATCCCCTGTTCCTGCAGCAGAAGCTGTTTTGAACATTGGTGGCACCTGAAGCACAAGTAGAAATAGATCCCCTCAAATTGAGTTGTCAGTGATGCATCTGCACTGGATGTTCTTTCTGTTCTGCTTATGAAATCCTGACCTTTCCCTGTCACTGCAGTCTCTTCTGTTGTCACTTAGAAACTTTTAATTAGTCAATATAACTCATCCCTCTTACTCTCTTTGCATTTTTCTTCCCAATTTTATAGAGGCAGTTGGTGACCTCCCCTAATATTTAAGCCACCAACTTTCCTACCTTGTTTACAGACTGCAGTGACCATATTAAACTCCATTGGATGCTGTTTATTCTCCTGCTCCTGCCATCACAAACATGTCACAGGGATGAAATAGACAGAGAAACATATTTTAACCAAGACAGGAGGATGCCTCAGATTGGGACTGTATCACAAGTAATTAGTTATTTTCATAACTTGATGGAAATACATATTCAAGATAAAAAAGGACAGTTTAGGTCATCACACCAGTTTCACCAGAAAATTCCAGTGAAAATTACCTTTTCTTTAAACTACGGATATTTTCCCAAGCAAAGGTTTGTTTTCATGCATCACTTCACAGAGAGTAACAGAAGCTTTTAAACAAATGTTGCTTCAAAAAGTGAATGTAAAGAATCATTGATTTACTTACCAGCCTGTGAGCTACATACTGTGGCAAGGTACAGCTCCTTGTTGGTTTTACGTATAAATCCTAGGTGTAGGAATGCACATTTAAATGAACTGTATGAAACTAGGATTTCACAGAACTTGCATACCTGTGCACCCATACTCTGAGAATATTCAGTAAGATACAGAGTTAAAATGAATTTCCTGTCACAGACTTTGTAGTAGCACATCCTTCCTGCATCTCACATTTATCCTTTCTGCAAAGTCAGGAGCACCTTATCTCCATCACACTGGACCTAGCCATAGATCTACACTTTTAGTAAACACAGAAAGCCCAGGATTTCAGATGCCAAGTGATGCTTTGATTTACTGCTTCCCATAACAAAGGGCAGAACCTGACAGTTCTTAGAATACAAGAGCTTTGCAATGCTGAAACCTTACAAGAGGAGATGAGAAATGCAAAAGAAGTGTCAAGAGGCTGCAAGGGAGCACCAAATGACAGGAGCTTCCATAAAGCACGCAGAAGGTTTCCCTGAATGTCAATAAAGAGTTTGTGTGCTTACAGTTAAGATTTGAATGTTGCTCTTAAAAACGGGGGGAAAAATGCCCTAAACCACAGAACAACAAACAAAAACCCAAACCCAGACTGGAGCCTCCCAGGAGAGCAGTTGAAAGATGTGGCCATCTCTGGTTTATCCAATGCTAGAAGCTGAAAGAGGGTTGAATTTGGATAGAACAGGTCTGTAAAATTCTGTTGGATTTGTTGTATTCTTTGTGATTGTTCCCCAAAGGCAATATTGTAATTACAAGTACAGTTTGCAAATAAAAGTTACTACTACTACCTGCATGTCTTACTTCATTGTCTTGCATAATTGTATGTGCTTGCAAGTCTCAGAGCAGGATCTGCAATCCATAACAAGAAGCAATCTGGGGAGAAAAATGGACACAGCTTCTAATAAAGTCGCCAGGTTTAGAGTAATACTTTCCTGATGTGGAATCACCAGACCATCTGCAGATAAGTTACTGTTATTTACAACCCCATTTCTCATATACATCCTTAAAGGATTTCTGTTCCTTTCCCATGTTTTCTACAGCTCTTAAGTCTGTTCTTTCCTCCCACAATGAACGATTCTCACAAAAAAAGAAGTATTTAAATAGTCACAATTAATCTTTGCTCTGCAGGAGCAGGGTAGAAAGCAGGAAGGTGACTGCACAGTCACATAAAATCCCAGACTGGTTTGTGTTGGAAGGTACCTTAAAGCTCACC
>JBCJKH010048671.1:0-15968 GCA_039877255.1 Loriculus beryllinus
AGGATCACCTCCTTCGACCTGCTGGTCACGCTCCTTTTGATGCAGCCCAGGATATGGTTGCTTTCTGGGCTGCAAGCGCACACTGAAGCCGGCTCATGTTCATTTTTTCATACTAGCAAAATGTTACAACTTGGCACAAATGGAAACATTTATGCTACAGAGTCTCAATTCATCTTGAAGTTTAATTATAAAATTTTACTGTTAACTTTCTGGGCTTTTTCCTTTGTAATAATTACCATAAAATGAAAACTTGGATCCTGGAGGTAACCAGCACAAGGGTTACTTATCAGCTAAATAGGGTATCTTAGTGTTTGATATCATGCAAGTCCCTCATCATTATGGAGATTAAATTTACACCTTTTATTTCTTTTTCTTTTGGTAATGCTTTACTAAATCCATTTCAGATGCTAAATATTATATGCTATTATAGCAATTGTGCCTCTTATTTATTTCTTTCTGGACATGTGACATTGCCAAGGAAATAGCTTATCACTTAATTAGGTGCAGGGGTTTGCAATACTTTCCTGAAATTCAAAAGCCATATTAAATAACAGTTTCTACAAGTGATAACCATTCTTGGGCATTTTGATCATGGTGTGAGGGTCTCTGCAGCTCACCAGTTCTCAACCCACCCTCCAGCAATCCAAAAATCACAGGCTCTCAGTTCTCCTTCCCTTGGAGAAAATGCAAAATCTATATTCTCCCCTTGCTGACAACATTAACCCCTCCAAGCTGTACATTCATAATCCCCTTGATATCAGCTGTGGGATTCTCAAAACCACAGGCAAACTCCTGCATTTACACTGAAGGGTTGAAATGAGAGAACAGGCATGAAAGCAATCATCTCAGCATGGGCTGCCAAAGCCAATCAAAAGATTATCAGGGTCTTGCACTGGCTGATGGAACGGACATTTCTTTCTTCCCTATTTCTTCACAGGGAACATTTGGAAAACAGAAAACAGGACAATTCAGCTTCAAACAAAAAATTCATCTTTCTCTTACAGCATGTGGAAAGCTTTGCAAAACCCTCACTGATTTACTCTGGACAGCAATCACATATGAGCAAATGTCGCACAGTGTCAACATTGTTATATTGCAACCACTACCAATATGTCACATATGAAGTTCTGACCTAACTTCCACTCCGCCCAAAATCGCTAGGAGAAACCAAGCTCCATGCTCACTACTCCTGGGATCTGCCCAAGTCAAGCAGAGCTAACCCACAAACATCTGCAGGAGCTTCAGGTCCAGCTTTGCTGCAGGCAAAAGCAGCACATGACTTTATGGACCATGGAAGGTAGTCTTTCCAGAGTCCAGTATGCAACCCAGCTTACAGTTCACAAGCAACGCAAGGAAGTTCAGGGTGTAGATGAAACTGTCCCCTATGTAGCTTCTCCCCAACTTCTTCCTGATCACATGTATCCAACATTTCCTGCTGCCACTTGGAACCCCTACACAGAATCTGCCGATAGAGAAATCAAATGTCCATGGGTAATACACACCACAGTTGTATATTACAGTTATGCCTTTCCCAATACAAAGCTACTGCAGATTACATAATTATTTCCAGTCCTTGACCAGAATTAGCTGCAGACATAGGCAGTACATGCTCACCATCAACCATTATTTAGCTGTGGTGCAGATGCTTGCACCATACTGTTGTCAGTACAGTTCCCCACCGTGATATTGTATCCTAATGAAGCATATAATGCATCAATTTACAGTGTGGATGGGCTGACATCTTCATGAGAAGCAGCGTTGAACACCACAGTGTCTGAAACACCAGCCTGTGTGCTGACTTGCTGCTCAATGAGGGGTTTCTTTTCTATTTTCTCAACAAAAGAGATGGGGCACCTCCCAAGAAGCTCCTGGGACTACACTTGCCACATCCCCAGAGTATTTGCCACATGCCTTCAAGTCCACACCAGCAGCATGTGGCAGATCAAGGCTGACACATTTGCCCTTGAAAATTCTCTTTTTTAACGGCCATCTTCAGCAAACCATCCCAGGTATGAGCAGGCTTTGCTGATTCTTCAATTTTCTTCAGTTGAAGGTCATTTCGCTACTTGTATTGAGAAGAAATGTGACTATGGGCTTAACATATAGAATAGAGGTCACAACTCCTGGATTTCCATTTCCAGCTCTTACAGAAATTCAGGGCATGCCCTAAACAAGTCATTTGGACCTGATTGTCTGAGAGCCTGCACAGGGTCCAAGAGACATGCGGAGGCTCAGCACTTCTGAAAATCATAACCTTGCTTTGTGCCTCGGTTAATCCAGCTGAACAAAGGCATTGTACTGCCTCAGCAGGAGCACAGAGAGCCTTTTCAAGGCTTATAAAGCTACAAGATCATCTTTAAAAAAGAGGTGGGCTGGAAGTGCAAAGCAGTGCTAGGAGCAATCACACTTGCACACTGTACAAACTCCTTGGCATCCTTTTCACATGCTTTCACCCTCAGCTTTGCCCTCTAGCACCAACCACAAAGCTGTAACATGGTAGCTGCAATCACAAAACACTAATGGTAACTTCATGTTTTTCTGCTTACAAAACCAGGCAAGTGCTTTTTAATCATGAATGGATATTCATGTCAAATACAGAAGAGTGCCTAGAATCTGTGGGTATAATTTTTACAGGATGACAAAGAAAGCCCTGTGATAGTGATTCATTTTGACACAGCTATAAGTAAGTGAACCTCCAGCAGCACCCAGGTCTGGCTTTTGCTAATGCAGAAATGATTCATATTTTTGACATTGCTATTGGATAGACGGATATAAAGTTATGCTGTAGGAGAATAAATAGCATGAGTCATCGTTTTTTTCTTTTAGAGACATTTGTTCAGTGCTCTTAACCTAATTGTGCCTGTATTTCTAAGAGTAATAGTCAGAAAGACAGACAGAAGAATGATGTTTTCTGAAGACTTATGCTTTACTTGTAACTCTTTCCCCAGTGAAGTAGAAATGACACAAGCATGAAACCTACAGGCAGGACAGCAACTTTTCCTCAAATTTTCCACTTTCATTATTTCCCTGTACTTCTAATAACCTTCCATTATTTAATATTCAAAATAAAAATATATTTCAAATACTCAAAATCTGTGACATTTATTCCAGACACCATCACAAACAAAAAAAATCGCAATACAGGAATCTCCAAAAATCTTTTTTGGGACTGCTGTAAAGACTCTTAAAAACTTAGAATTTTCCATAGTGAGGAGTTTTGAAGTAATGACATGATTAGAAGATTGAGGATGGGGAGGTGTAGGTATACAGCAGACACAAAGACCTGCCCTGCTCTATTTTATAGCAGAGTAATTATGGTCCCCACTTCAGAATAAAGGCTCAGCTCAACGGCCGTTGAAACAGACACGCTCAAAAACCCCTTCTCTGCATGCCCTGGTGGTCAGGTGCCTCTCCTTCCCCAGAAATGCTTAAACTGCAAGAACCAATCCCCTGCAAAGATGTACATAGGAGCTGGAAGCATAAAGCACAGGGAGTAAATCAAAGCAAATGCAAACTAATTAAATGACTCCTTTAGAAACTTTTTCTCCAGTCCTAAATTTCCATAACCCAGTGCACCAGAACTCATGCCAGCACTTCCATTAAAAGAGATATCATAAACAGATTTTTGATTGAGGAAGGTTTTCTTACTTTTTTCCCTTCTATTTCACTATGATCACTATTCATAAGCCACTTCTAATCTTCAGAGCACATTAATTCTCTGAATATTCTTGTGATATAAGTGTTAGTAGTCTCATTTTATGGATCAGGAAAATGAGGCAGATACATAGGTTAACTGACTGCCCATAGAAGAAAGACATAGAGAGATGTTTTACATTTATTAGTTTTAATATCCTCTCAATCCTTCAGAATTGGACTTCTGGTAATTAAGGCTACTGGCTTTAACAGGCAGCTATGTGCAAGGCAAGGAACCAAAGCATTTTTTTTAAAGCCAGTATAAAACACTTCTCAAATAACCTTCTTGCACTGTACAGGCATGTGCAGGGTGCAAAGTTTTTATCCCTGCTCATTCTGGATTGTGGCTACAACCTGCCTGGTGCTTGGGCACTCAGGATCAGCTACGAACAAGTTTTATGCAGAGGATGTGGGACAGCACTGCAAACAAAACACTAGCATTTCTGTCTGGGTAGCCAATGCATTTGCTACCCATACAGTATAGTCCAAGAAAGCTATCACTAGCAAAACCCTTGCTTAGAAAGGAAGAGTGAGAAGTGGTATTCAGGAAACACCAATAGCAAAAACAAAACAACAAAAAAAAATTAAAAAAAAAAAAATAAAAAAAAAACAAACCCCCTTTCTGAGCAAAGTAATCAAAAACCCTAGGAATGACTGTTCTGGAAAAGCACATAACACATTTCACATACTCCTGTGAACTTCTTGCATGAATAACACAACACATCTGGAGAAGCTTGTAGCCTGCCTCCTATCTTTGTATTCAGACACAGAAGCAAAGTGTGTGGTGCTTTGCCTCTTCATAAGCACAGAAATTAAATACAGCCGTCATGTACAGATAGTAAGAAGCTACTTGAATGCAGCAACAACCTCCTGCTGCTCTCCAGACCTCTAAAATAATTCACATAACAAAAGCCTGACTTTTCACTGGTGCTAAACAAGTATATCTGTTAAATATCACTATTGAAGCCCATGAAAGAAAAGTGCCTCTAATTTGACTGCATGATGGTGTTTTAAACATACAATCCCAGTAAGATCTGAAGATATCTGGGCGGCTCAACATGGCCAGAGACAAGGTATCACATAAAAGTAGCACTTTCCTGCAAACAGACTTGAGAGCCATACTTTTATAGTTACAGTTTCTGATACACTGCCATCTGATTTCTCAGTGCAAGTTCTGGAATGAATTAATTACACAGTGCCCGTAGCCTCTGGTCTAATCACCACAATAGCAGCAGTCACTTTTATTTTGAAGATGTAGTTGCCATTTGATAAGGATCATGCTCATCACTAATTGTCCCTTATAATGAGCTTTCAGGAAATTTGATTTCTTCAGTGCGTTTCTCTGATCTTACTGATTTGTACAGTCCAACACTTGGCTTTGTGACAGCCTTTATTACAAAGCCTTTTCTACTTGGCTGTTTCCTTTTTAAAAATGAAAATAGTAGTAATGTTCAAATGTGTATACAATATCAATGGAAATGATATGGAGCAAGTCTCTAAGAGAATGACAAACAGGAATGGGCTCAGTTTGGAGCAAAAGAGCAAAGCCCTTTTCCACCACAACAGAAGCACCTTCCCTCATGCATTCCCACATCTTGCCCCATCTAACCCAACAAATTTAATTTGCACTAGTCACAATGATGATATTGATTAGAACATAGTGTATAAAGCAGATTTTCCATCTACCTGACCATGTTGAGCATCTTGACTGCATCTCCTGTGATGCCTCAACTACCCAACTGACCTCTGCATCAGCCTAACCCCTGCACACTCCTCACCTTTTTGGTACCCACATTTAATTCACTAGACATATCAATGCAGTGCATGCAGAGTCCGAGTACTAAACTTGGTTGCATGCTTTAGCTGGAATGCAAGACATGGGACCAGTAAAGTCTGACAGGTTTCTTCTGGACCACAAGGGCAGCATGACTGATAAGTGGGAGTGATAGCCCACCTGCCAGAACACATGATTTATGAAGATTATATTTGCTTGAGTCTTAAATTGTTAATCCATTCTCTTCAGGTTTGCTATAAAATCATCTCAATTGTTTTGCAGTTTATTAAAAATGTCCTGCACATCTGGTCTAATCAGACACAGCAGAATCACCCAATTTGATTGTCAATAGCAATCCCAGGATATCAGCTTGGTAATCACAGCATTTTTCATCTCCCCAGCTCCTGGTAAGGGTGGTTTAATCACCACAAACATAGAAAGGACTCTCAAGTGCTATAGGTACGGTATAAGCAAGTGTACTACTCTCCATAACATCAAAGCCAGCCTTTTGAGGTGGAAAATACGGCACAGCAGCCATTACAATCATCAGCAGTGCCCATCTAAAAGTCCACCCACATCTGCCATCACAGACTGTCCCCAGGTCCTCGTTTTACCATGAGGTATTGGACAAGACAACCTGTAGCAATACCTTTCCTATGCATCACAAAACACTATCAAGTCTGGTGTTTCATGTGCTCATATTTAAAGTCAGACAAGCCCTACAAAGACAGCAACCTGAGACAGCACGTGCCAAGGGTAAACCATCCAAAGGAGGCTTCTCACCCTTTTCACACCTTTAACATACATTAACACAAAGAAAATATGAAAAGGCCATAGCAATACTGGAAAGGTTTGAAACTCTGCTCCCTCATTTTCCAGCCTGAGCTGGAAGGAGAGATTTGATGTGGAATGAAAAGCCTTTGTCCACACACTATCTTTGTGTTTCTATATATGTTTACATACACGCATTATCCTTGAACTCAGGAGTTTTTAAGTAGTTTGAGAATAATGACTCACACAACATAGAGCTATTCACAGGAAAAAGGAAAGTATACCAGGTTAAAGATATCAGCAGGAAAGTTTAATTGTTGCCATTAGAAATGCCTCTACCTCTCCAGAAAAATGTCTGGGAAAAGCCAGAGCCTCACCAATGACAGCAGAATATTTCCCAGCACATTCTTGAACCTGCCACTGCCACAAGTGCAGGTCATTCAGGCAATGGAAACACTCTGACAATAAACATCCCTAAATAGGTTACAGTCTATACATATCTTTTTCTCTCATGTGGGACAACCGTTACCTTTTGTTATGTCTTCTCAATTGGTTTCTATGCTTAAGAGAAGTTTCCTTGATACTCTGAAGAATTCATTTGTGTTAAATGCAGGTATAAGGAGTTTGTCCTAGTGAAATATTCACTAGGACAGGAGGTATTCCTGCTTGATGCATTGGCATAGAAACCAGAACATGTCACAGTACACAGACATTCCCCTGTGGGAGCTGCAAGTTCATTGTTTCTGCCATGTAGCATAGAAAGACCTTGTTCATGTTTTTGAGAGGCAATGAATGGTCTGAGGGGATTGAAACGTTAATGCAGAAATATTAAAAGACATTTGCTTTCTATTTCAACTAGAAGTGCAAAGTCATGTACCTGGGGAAGAAGAGCTTCATGTACCAATAAACGCCAGAGGCCACAAGAGCAGCTTGCCAGAAAAGGACCTGGGGGTGCTGGCGGACACATGAACATGCATGGTTGAACACAAGCCAACAACATGCCTTTGCTGCAAAGGGTCATGATATCCTCAGCTGCATGAAACAAAGTATTGCCAATTGGTTAAGGAAGATGATCTTTCCCCTTTATTCAGTGCTGGTGAGGCCACATCTGCAGTGCTGTGTCCAGTTCTGGGTTTCTCACTGCAGGAGAGAGATGGACATACTTGAGAGAGTCCAATGAAGGGCCACAAGGATGATTAAGGGTCTGGGACATCTCTACTGTGAGGAAAGGCTGAGAGACCTAGGACTGTTTATCCCAGGGCAGAAATGGCTCAGGGGTGTCTTACCTATGTCTACCTGAAGGGAGGGTGAAGAAAGGGCTCGGGCCAGGCTGGATGCAGTAGGCACAAATCGAAACAGGAGATTCTCTCTGAACATCAGGAAACACTTTGATGCTGTAACGGTTGCTGACCAATGGAACAGGTTACCCAGGGAGGTTGTGGAGTTTCCATCCTCACAGATACTAAAAAAAATCTAGACACAGTCCTGGGCAACCATCTGCAGGTGACCTTATTTGGGCAGGAAGGTTGGACCAAACGACCTCCAAAGGTCCCTCCTAACCTCAGCCAGCCAGCAATTCCAGGATTCCACACCTTTTTATTGTTAACATATACACAGCAGTTATTCAGCAATAGAGTTAGGATCCAGACAGCTGTACAGGACAGGCAAATCAAGCATAGCTGGCATAAAGAAAAAGCAGTGAGGCTTAGAAAAAGCACACACAGGAGTTGCTCATGTCCTATGTCAATGAAGGGCTACCAGCATCACACACAGCAATTAAGTAACTACAAGTCAGAAATGTGTCATTATTTTCAATGAACAATTTAATCCATTAAACACAGCATTTCCCTTTCTGTTGCTGAATGCTCTGAGATCAGATGATGATGCTTTTAAACACGATTGCTGTTTACAATTGTACAGAAAGCCAGTTACTCCTGCACTGCACATTTCTCATTATTTTTCCCATGTGAGAATCACTTACTGGGCAAGGTTATTTTTTCCCAGCTGCATATTTTGAGGAAGACGATTTGTATAGTGCCAAAGACCAGCAACTGTGAGGTAAAGGTAAACATCTATTCTAGATCTAAGGCACAAAAAGAGCTGCAAAAATGGTTATAAAAACATACTCAAAGTAACAACTCCTGTATTTTTAAAAGGGATATTCTGCAACAGAAAAACCTCCTTCACCTGAGATGTACTTTCTAGGGTTGTTGTGTTCATAGCACAAGGTGAGGCAGCCCAGGAACTAGGGAGGGAGTTAACAGAGATGGCTTAGACATTTGGGTTAAGAGCTGGTGTCATGCTTGGTGACCTTGAGCTGAAGGATGGATTTCATGAGAAGAACCAGAGAGGGGGGTAAGGACTTGATTGGAACACAGAGACAAGCATGAACTACAGAGATAGGTAGGTAAAACATCTGTAAAAAGGGATCTAATGTGTACTGGAGAATCATAATTCATGAACTCATGACTGAACGAACTCTCAAGACCCAGAAGGAGAAAAACGTGATCTTGCTGACTTCCAGAGGCATTTGAGAGGCAGAAAGGAAACTGGGCTAGGGAAGTGTCCTGAAAGCAAGAAAAACATTTCAAGAATGACAAGGGCCATGGTCTGTGGTTGATCAGGATCTCTCAGTGCTAGATATAATGAGGGTTGTCAGAGCTGAGGCAATTCTTGCACTTGTAAGGTTTTCTTCAGACTCCCAGATCAATGTCCCAATCCTATTCTTATCACCTAATGCATAGAGGAGCCTTCTAAAGGCAATCCAAGTGCACTCCAAACAAAATAGGAAGGCTTTGACATTCATTTTATGTTTTTTAGTTTTATTTGTTTATCACTGTGTTTTCAAAGCAAAGTAGAGACTCAGACTTAGTAGCTCACAAACAAAAACTTGACCAGGAACTGAATTCAAAAATCTTATTAATCAATGGGGATCACGTGGATTTCTTCAGCTTCTTTGACTTAGGCCATCAGGGAATACATGCTTATACTTATAAATCAGAGTGAAGGTTTCAAGTACAAAATACCTCTGCCCTCAGCATGTCACCTATGTCAGGGATAGCCAGGCTGGTGACAGAGGTCAGACCTTATAAAATCCAGTCCTTTTAAGGGATTACTCTTTGCAAATTATGTCAGATATCCTAGAGGACTGTATGCAGGGCTTTGACTCAGGAGGTCATTTTCATGAATTTATCTTTTACATTAAGTCGATTAACCATCCATTAAGAACTGCAGTTACATACAAGTTGAAAGCACATAGAAAATGCTCTGGCTAAAACAGTCTTCAAAAGAGCACAGGGAGAGCTGAGCTTTTCAGTGATGCGTGCAGGCACTGAAGAGCGCTGTCATTTTTTGATGAGTGGTATTGAACATCGCACTTCTAATCTGGAGAGTAACAGGACAGGAGTATCCTATCTGTGCCCTTTGCATGGTAGAAGATAGTTCCATATCAAGAGAAGCAAACAAGCTCAACCACAATAAGACAATTGTCAGTTTAGAGGTTCTGCAAGGTCTAGCCCGTAGACAAGGACAAAAAGGGCAAAAAGTTAAGAGTGAGAAGTTGCACACTGGGGACATCAAGGACTACAGTAGATATAATAAATTTTAATTATAATTTTGTAATATCCACTTTACAAAACAGATCCATCCAAGCACATTAGTGTTCCAGTAATGAAGACAAAGCAAAGGAACTTGATCTGTTTCCTCCTCTTCTCACTGCTGCCCATCCCATCCCTACCAGGGATGGAAGTCTGCAGGAGTAAAGGCAGCCGTGGGTTTCGTGACAGTCTGTCACTTTCTGCTAATCTTGCAATGCTGAAAATAGTTTTAAATCCATTCCTGTCTTTTTCCATTTGCATAACTGTCTAGAAAGAAAACTCTAAAAAGGCAGAGTCTGATTTAGTATGAATGAACATGTCATAAAACATTTCAAACCGCGCAGCACTTGTGTAAATCTTTCATGATTGAAAAGTTGGCAAGTTACCACTACCATGAGTACTATAATGTACAGGGCTTCATGCTCAGCGTACACGCAAAATGCAATTTCAAGTTAGGCTTCCCTTCTCAGGAGATAAGTTTCCTTCTGAAAGCAAAGGTGTTACACACTAAAATGGTGTATCTTTTGTGACAAATAGATTTTAGGAAGTCTAAACATCTGCCGATAGTCTTGGTGAAGAATACGGATGTTCAAAGCATTTTTCTGTTTGGAGAGGAATTAAGGTTAAAAAGAAAAATAAAATTCTTTTGGTGTATTTGTATCATCCTAAAAATGTGTCTACACTTCCTTCTCCCTAACCCACATGGGACCCCAGGCTGCTCTAAGCCACATGGGCTGCCCTCCCAAAGAATGTGGTTACAGCCAGCTGCTGGCCATCATGAGAAGGACCCAAATTTCCCTTCAACAACAGTTGTCAAAAAAAAAAAATAAAATCCAGCAACAAACTAGCATGCAACATCTGCAAATCCCAGCTTGGCTTCCCCTATTTACCAAGGTCAAGACCCTGACAATGTGCTGCACAGCACGCAGATGAGCCATTCTGCAAGCAAATCTGGAAGCACCTATATCATCTGAAGATGCCCCTGCATGTAGCTATGGATCCTAACACTGAGCTACACACCCTCTGAAGCAAACCACACTGATGTCTATTACATCCTTGAGTACTGGCACAGAGTGCTATGAACAGAGCGAAACTCACCTTTTTGCCTCTAACAGAGGTATCCACCCATGCTGAACATCACCCGCAAGATCCCCAATGAACAAGAGGATCTGCTTTGCACAACCCCTAAAAGCAAACCTATCTCTGCCCTTGGAAGCTTTTAAATCCATGTTAACAAAGGATCTCCCTGCAGATATGGAAGCTAGGAGCAGCCTATTGCTTGAAACAAGAGCCTAAATCTTCTGCCCCATAAAAACAATCACTCAGTATGCTTTATTTTCTTTTGCTTTCTGCTCTATAGAACATTTTTTCATTTTTTTGAAGTATGAGTCATTTTCTCCAAAGTTCCTCACATTCAGATACATGCAGAATTTATTTATCAGAACTATTCTTTTCCCTCAAACTGGCAGAACACCTCTGGCAGAAAAGCTGAGAGATCTCAGAATCTGATTTCCTAGTGAGATTTTCCATAGCAAGAAATACTTTGCTCCTGAACAAGAGATGTTCACAGTTTCCTAAGTTTCTCTAAAACACTTGCAGCATGAGTGGTAATAAACATTTTTGCTTTGTATGCCAGCACAGTAATATCAGGAAAATTGCTATAGTCCCCTCTAAGAGAAAAACATATACTGCCATCATTGTTTGTCTCCACTAGCTTCTGAACACTGTCACCACAGGTCCACCAAACCCCATGAGCAGTTTCTAACCCAAGTGGTATTACAGCTTCCAAATACTCACTTCTTGTCCACACGCATCAAGAGATGCAGAATAACTGCTTTGTACCCCTAAAGATTCATTGGAAGGATGAAGTTTTCAGAAAGAAGCGGTATCTTGGATTTAACCAACTGGATACAGCAGAAAATACAATGAGCACGCTGCAGGCACAAGGGCTTCTTTTCAAATGTGACATACAAGTTTAAAATTAAAACCTCAAGCTAAGCACAAAGGAGGAACGGCTGCTCCAGGTTTAAGTTAATTATATTAACCAATTAGACAATGTGAGAGGAAAACGTACCTGTAGAGCACAGAAATGGTGATTAGTCTTTTTGTGATACAGAAAGGCAAGAAATTAGCATAGGTGAGGGAAACACACAGTGTGGGAAGCACACAGTGGGGAAAAATTAAGTACATCTTGAAGCCAATACCTTGCTTGAATTTAGGGCTCTTTGTATTCAGAAGTATAATTTTTCCCTCTCTAGCTGCCGTCAGAAGGTTTTATAGGTCTCCTTTGAAGAATTAGTTGCAGCTCCTAGTGTTTGTGTTTCTCTTGTAGGTACTCAGACTGGATCAGGGGTCATCAGGAGGTTTAGTTCAATTTTTATCATAATGTATTCCAGTACTGTACCGAAGGGAGTCTCTAAATGCTGACTTTCTAAACCTGCTCTTAGACAAGGACATCATGGGAGTAATAAGAACCCAGATGACCATACCATGGCGTAGAAAGATGGACCAGAGGACTCCATACGCCTTCAAGCACTTCCCATTTGCAGTTTTAAGTACTCAGCTGAGAATACCATGAGTTTGTTTACTACTTGAATGTATGCCTCAAATCAGTGCGGTTTAAATATAAACTATAATGCATTTGTTCCACCAGTTGCCATCCCAACAAACTTCTGCAAAATTCTCCAGAGATTTCTCTTATTATAAGTTTATTGACTTTATGCCAGAAGTGCCAGTGAAAACAGAGAGCAGGGTCCGTTTAAGTGAGAGATTTCACACCAGAGCTGCTAAAAATAAAACCCAGAATATGAAACTGAAATGTTTTTATCAAAAAAGAGTAGGCTTGTTATAAGTATTTTTGAAAGAGGATCCTCTTCACAGCCTTCATCACTTCTACTTCCCAGGAGAGCAATTGCAGCATGGACTGGGCTGTTGTTCAGTCCTACAAGGAGCTATTCCTCACAAGCAGAGTACTCCATGAAATGTGGTTAGCAGCAGCAGCTGCTGCATTTATTCTCATAGTATCCACTCCCTAAATAGGCTATTTAACCCCAGAAAGCAGGCTCCTAATCCCAGGCTCCTTAACCCCAGAAAGCAGGACACCTTTATAACCAAGTCATCTTTTGCTTTTGGACAGTATTTCATTATTCCCTTTTAAAATCCAAGGACTGTCATGCAACAATACAGGCAACTATTTCAGCACATATAGTCAGGACTTGATTTCCCCCAGCATCCCCCACAAGAGCTACATTAAAGACATATTTCCCAAGACCATCACAGCAAGCAGAGTGTGTATTCACCCCCATTTGTATGTCCTGCTGTCCAATACCATTGGAGTTTAACAAACTGGGGATCTGCTAGGCTCTTACAAAGCCAGCCCCAGGCATGTGTCACCTTTGTCCTCAATATATGTGTATTTTTATGTGCACAAATAGTCCTGTTTGTTAGTGCTCTCTGTATGCTCACCTGATCCCACCATACAAACATGATCCAGGCTAAGCCCAACCTGGCTGCAGATAGGTGCTATGCTACAGATCATGCTTCTGCCTCCTCTGTGGCCAGCTTCTTGCAATGAGCTGGAAAACACTGGGGTATCAACACTGGGATTGACAGCACAAGCTCAAGATTTCCTCCTTCTTTCCAAAAACAAACCAGTGCACCACCTTTAATGCAATGCCCAAAAAATTCTTCAGTGGACAAAATGGAATTTCTTGACGCTGAGAGGAAACCTTAAAGTGACCCTGAATGCACTACCCAATACTATGAGTTTCCCAAGGCAAGAACAACCCGGGTTCTAGGTAAGCTCACACAACACAAGTCAATATGGTGCTATTACATGCCACATTAATAATGATGTAGTTCTAAACAGAATTTGGGAAAGGTTTGAGCTATCTTCCCTGATTAAGAACTGCAAAGAGAAAAAAAAAAAAAAACAACCATTTTTCCAGCCAAAGGGCAATAACCAATGCCTGTACTTTCACAATAGGCCTTTTTTCTTGCTATATTACATTACTGTGGCTACATGCTGAGACATGTCACATTATATTAAGAACAACAAATGCAGCAATCTGTTTTCAGATCAGACCTCAATAAAAACAACCATAACAATCAGCACTCTGGGTACCTGTGAGAAAATTGATAATTTGATACCTCCAATAGCTCTTTCCATTACACGGACATTGGTAAAAGCAAAACCAAACCACATCTCTTAATGTACAACCTTCTGAAAGCCTTTCACAATACACAGGGACAAGAGTAACTAAACGAGACTATAAAGATGGGTGCCAGCAACTGTCCCTGCAAAAGGTATAACAATCTGTAAGAAAGCTGAAAGGGTGCTGTTGCATCCTTCCAAGTCCTTTCTGAAGGTGGCAGCAGGAAGTTTTTCATTGAGCTACCCTACAAACCTGAGCACAGTTTCCATTCCCAACACTGTCTGGACCCTGATGGCCTCAGAAGTACAATATGAGCTCATGGAAGACATGTCCCATTGTGCCCTGTAAGGGGAACTAGAACAGGCCAGTTGAACTGGGTCTACAGTGATAAAGGCAACTAGATAACTAGCCCAGATTCCTAAATTATACTGCCCATGTCTAAATTCAAGTGAGGATGACTTTTGTCCATCTTCTCGATCTATCTCCTAACTCAGAAGTATTTTCTCACTGCTTTTTGGCCCTTCTGCTGCTTACCTAGAGATGTCTATGATAGAGCTACCTGAATGACAGCTCTCCTCAAAAAAAAAAAATCTGTTACAGACCAACACTGGCATAATGCAATATAGGATTAGTGCCCTGAGGTTGAAAAAAAATAAAACAAAAGAAGAAAAAAAACAATCCCCCCCAGAACCTTTCCACCTTTCCGACTCAGAGCCATGCTGAGAATGATGCTACAGGAAATCTCCCATTCACTGGCACCTCCCTGAAAGGGACATGATTACAGGGTCAGAGAATGTCCATTTGATTTGCTATAGGTTCAGCTCTTCAGAAAGAAGATGAACACAGAGCAAGGATGCTGCTGGTAGTTGAGCTCTATTCCCAGCTGCTCTTCCCATCCTAAAATTTAACCTTTCTTCTTTCAGTGCCACATGACTCAAAACACTGGGCTTTTCCACACCGTCAGTATGCTCCAGGAGGTTCCTCCACAAGTCTCTGATATGTGGCAGCAATAAAGTTCAACATGTAACTGTAAAAGTGTTTCTGCAAATCAGGACTAACCATACCCCTATCCTCTTGCTCTCTTTTCATTACATCTTGATAGGAGAGCTGAAGCCTGGACTAAGGATAAGAAGTTAACACCAATAAGATGTGGGCTGATTTCTCTCCAGAAACCTCCATTCAAATACCTCTAGAAAACCAGCTTTTCTCCTCCAAACTTTCAGGCTGGATGCTAACGAACTCAAGCCCTTCAATGAGCATGAAATGCTCATTGCTGAGCTCAATGAGCTCAGAGAAAATACCAGTGAAGACACATAAGCAACACAGAGTACACAACAAGGTAAGCAAAAGCCAACTTGCTTCAACTTGGACCAGGTAGCTGTAGTCAGGGAGTGCTGCTTCACCACTACCCCACTGGCTAATGGCTCGCCAAGTCCTGTTTTAGCAACTAATTCAAGGCCACATTTGTGCTAATAGCCCTAACTTCAGACACAGGTTTAGTTTAACATTAAATTTAGGGCTTCAGAGACCTTTAGGGTGAATTTCATTAAATAGAAAAATTCTATAATGTAGTATTTATGATTAACAGTGCATATAAATGGTAATTATCATTATGCTCATAATTCCACTTTATGTCATTATCATAATAATTGATCAAAATCTTTTACCCCACAAGCATTTTAAAAGGTGCACTGCAAGAGAGAAACCCTGTTAAGACCACACCAAACCCAGCTTTTACAAGCGATCCCCACATACAGTCCCTCCATCCCAGGCCTTCTAATGCAGAAGTCTTTTGAACAGCCATTGCAGCTTTCACAGAATGGCTTGGGTTGGAAGGAACTTTAAAGATCATCCAGCTCCAAACCTCCTGCCATGGGCAGGGACACCTTCCACTAGATCGGGGTGCTCCAAGCCCCATCCAACCTGGCCTTGAACACTGCCAGGGATGGGGCAGCCACAGCTTCTCTGGGCAACCTGTGC
>JBCJKH010048672.1:0-13722 GCA_039877255.1 Loriculus beryllinus
CATGGCACCTCTCCTTGTCAGCTCCTCTGTTACTTGCAGAAGGAAGTTGTCTTCCACACAATCGAGGAACCTCCTGGATTGCTTGTGCTGGGCTGTACCACCCAGCAGATCTCAGGGTGGTTGAAGTCCCCCATGAGAACCCTCAAAATGATTTTTTTCTTGCTGGCTACAATCATGATAACTGTATCAAATCCAGAGGGAATGTCCTTATTCTCAGATTTGGTGGGGTTTCTGGTTGTTTGCTTTGGGGTTTTGTTTTTAGTTATTACGATCAAAATATAAACCTAAAACCAACCCTAAACCAAAACAGCAATGAAACCTCAGAAGTCTAAAGCTGAAGTGATCTGCTGTCAGAGATTGTCCTTTTTGGATACATTTGAGCTCCTCTGAAATCAAACCTGGGAAATATATCAATTCAGGTGTGAGCTCATCACACTTGTTACCTACATGAGCATGAAACACATTGTGAATTTCAAGAGTGAAATCTGTATTCAACATTTTGTCTTGTTTTTCAAGTATCAAATAGATGCAAATTGAATGAATCATCTTTTTGAGCTGGAAAAGCTCAGAAGGCATTAGCAGCATTCTGAAATGCAGTGTTTCATATAAACACAGTGAAAGCTGGAGGAGAAAAATGAAAACATTCCAAGGCATGCAACAGGGGAACTCAATAACCCTCACATTTCACTCGGTGGGACTTCAGTTATGCGTGCTGGGCAGGCTGGATGCTGGAAGGCAGCTCCCCGCACCCCACTGCAATGCCATTTCCATGCATAGATGGCCTGGTAGGTGTAAAAATAGACCTGGCATCACCCGAATTGGAAATGGTCACCGAGGGCTGCCTGCAGTTGCTGAGGTTTCGGGTTCTCTGTGACACAGGGAGCCCGGTACCGCTGGCTGGGGGGAGAGGGATCCTCCTCCCGGATCATTGGCTGTCCTTTGGAAACGCTGGGCACCCTCCGTGGTGCAAGGGCAGTCCCACTTGCTGGAGTTAGCAGAAGAAGTGGTATGGGCAATGCACCGATCTGCCAGTCTTGTCATTCAGATAAGGGTGTAAGAACACAAGGGAACATGCAGGATTTGGATAAAATCCTGGACTATTATGGGTGCAGCAGTGAAGAAAGTAAAGATCCTGAAGCCATGGTAAGTCTTGGCTGAAGAAAACGATAATCAAATGGAAAAATTAGAGTCAGGGTTATGCATGTTAGATTTGAAAAAGATCTTTTTGCTAAGCCTGAATCTTACTCGATAGCTTGCAATAATAAGAGATTATTAGGGTTAAATCCTAAATATTTAGAGATTATAAATAATACAGAGATTATTTATTATTATAAATAGTAAGAGGTTATTAAATTAAACCCTAAATATGCCCGTGCTTAAGCTTTGCTTTGCTATTGTGGCTGACTGTAATTAAAAAACAGCTGTCGTTAAGCTGTGCTGTCACTTCAGTGTTGGCAGCTACTAGGAAGTCTGGGTATATGGAGTGAGAACATCAGTGAAACAAGCCCTTAAATGAATGGATGTAATCAATTATCCTGGTTTACACATCTGCTAGAACTGATCCTTCACAGATCATTCTCAGAACTTGAACTCAGAAACTTTTTTTAAGCTGTTTTCTGCCCGGTACGTGATGGTATTTTCTGTGTTTGCAGCTGAGACCAAGCCCCACAGAACCATACTCAGATGAGGATCACGGTGGGTGGGAGCAGGCTCATGCAGGGGGCTCATGCTGCAGGACTTGAGTTAGGCATAATGCAGTAAATGATTGTAATAGCCATGTCAGCATTCATTTTGTATACCACAAGAACATCATGGAGGTGAACATTTGCATGATGTCCGTGGCAAAGGAAGTGTCTCTTTTTCTTCTTTATCTTTCATTCTCTGGGAAATTTGTTATTAAATGGTCATTTGATTCAAAACTGTCAAGGAAAGGAGGTAGTGTCAAAACTTCTGGCAGAACAAGATGATCAGAAAGCTTTTAATGTCTGTATATCCAAATAATGTGTTCTTCCCTGTTGCTCTAAAATAGGATTGTTCTTGGGTCAATGTTACACTTTGCACTTGCGTTTATTACTGCAGTACGTTGTAGGAAATGTAGTTGGGATGAGTTTGGTGTTCGTAAGGGCAAGGGAGAGTGGAGCAGCTCTTGAGAAGTTTTGCTTTGTTGCAGAAATTAATTTTACTGCTGTTTTGGTTTTTTGCTAGGAAATTATTTTGACTGAGATTTTCTGACCAGTTTTACTGAGTATTTCGCTGCCAGCACAGTCACACCAGTTCTTCAGAAATAAAACTTCCTTTGAGATAAAATGTGAAATTAAACTATTTCTTTGAGCTTTCAGACAAGTTTTTTCCTCTCAACAAGCAGTTTCAGCTTGAATTAACAAAAAGAGCAGCATGTGGTCTTTGGCTACTCTTTACCTCCCTTGGTTTTTTTTTTTCCCTGGATACTTTTCAATCAGCATTCAAAGCTTTTCATAGCAGGCAGTGATTGAGCATTTTGATAATGTCTTTGATACATTTAATCATAAGATCTTGACTTTCTATATAGCTCTGGAAGGGACTGACAGAGCCCTTTCAGAATATCTGTCTTGATTCACATGTTGTAGTGCTTGATGTAAACAAAGGAAAATTGCTGTATTTCTTTAAGAAGCTTTACAGACCCTCACTATACTTATTATTATACAAAATGATTCCTTAAAATATGGTTTAAAAAAAAAAGGGAAAAAAAATTGTAATTCAGAAATGTCAGCAAAGTTTTGTCCTGAAGGAGAAATTATATATTGTTTTTCTCCCAAAGCATCAGACTTCATTAGCTTTGCATTTCTTATGCCTTTATATAGCTGTAGCCATGCTCACTGTTGTATTTTATTAAAGAGTGCCACATCAAGCTGCATGTGATGACTCCAGGAATCTTGTACCAGGTACAAGTGTCATAGTAATTCAGTTGGTGTTCAGCCAACTCAAGTGGCAGAATTGTTCTTCATAACCTAATCTTTTTTTAAACTAAAATTCAATACAGTCTCATGCTTCAGGTCTTGTCTTGCTGAAGGAATCAGGAGTGTGTTGGTTTGACAAGCCTGGATTTACTATATGATGCCAAATAACTGTCTCAAATGGGGATTGAAGTTTTGATACTGAATTCATGTTTGAAATAATAGCAGCGTTAAAAAAATCAAGACTCTTTTATCCTGTATTATAGATGTAACTTTTTTTTTTAATGTCTCTCTTTATTCTCATCTCCCTCTTTACTTGGATATTTAATTACCTGATTCATGTTTACTCTTGAAAGTATATGCTGCAGTCTTGCTTCATGGTGCTGGGTGATGTCTTTCAGGAGAGACTCCCATTTTTACAGCAAACGTAGCAATGAGCGAGTGCCTGGGAGTAAAACCAGAATGTTTTACATATTGAAGCAGGCCAGATCATTACAGTCTTTTAGAAAAGGGTCTTACACACAGTGGAAGATGTGGCCAAAGAGCTATTCATTCTCTTTATTTTAGACACTTCCAAGTGAGATCAACTGCTTTTAGGAAGGATCCCTTTTAATTCTTATTATTAGTGGGTGCCATAGAGAGCCTCTGTGGCCTGTATGAACTGGAGGTGTAGTTTTTATACAGGTGAAGTTAGATGAAACTTGTTCCTCTCTTGGCTGAATTGTTGGAAATTTGGGCCCAAGATTGCTGGTGTTTTGTTTTACAGGTAATGTTTAGCTGGGAATTATGGGGACACAGTAAGTGCTTAATGTCATGACCAATATACAAACAGCAAATGCCACGGTTAACAAAGACAAGGGCTTTGCGTGGTTTAGATACCCTTCAAGTGGCACTGAATTAAAAGCTGCTGCATTTCAGTAACACCCATTTTGTTTGCATCTATTTTAGTCCATCTCAAAGGAACATGAAATAATTTTTTTCTGTTCATGCTGTAAGTTTGAATCAGTAGGCAATCGGTTAATGGTGTTTAGATAAGCAAAGCTGTTTGATTTTTAGCACTAATGGTGTTAGCACATTTCTTGTATTAGAAAAAGTCCCTTGGACAATAAGACAGGATGGAAGGGGATGAAAAATTAAAGAGTGATAAAATTATCTGTCAACAGTCTGTCATAAACTTCACTTACAGGATAGATTTTTTTAAGACTAGTGATTATTCTTCTAGATACCATTGGAATGGCATCCTAATTCTTTCTCGAGATGTTCCAGCATTATTACCTCTTTATTTCAGAACATCAGTAATGGAAACTTGCCATGGAAACCATTTAAATGCCTGCCATGTTCTAAAGTTGTTCCTGACACCTCAAAAGCTCGATATATGACACTCAGATAATCATAAACCTTTTTTCTTTCTTTAGTACTACTCAGTTCCTGTAGTGGAAATCTTGATTCCATATCAGTATCTAAAAGACTTCACTAAATGTGTGTCATGTAGGAAAACTAAGATGGGTCCTGCGGATCTTTTAAACATGTCCTGAATCATTGTTTCAGGACACAAGTAAATTCACTCAAATTCCAGCACAGGAATTTTTCCCATTAAACAATAGCAGAATATATTTCCATTCTGAGAGTATTTTAAAAGTCTTAGTAAAAGACATGAGGGATAACACACGCCTCAAGTTCAGCTAGTACTGATGTGCTGTTCTGGGTTAGAACCCAGTTCGTTACTTTGTATTTTAAAGTCAGTATGGATTGAAATACCTTATGTCCTTTCCAGTATTGCGTTTGAAGGAACATGCAGCTGGGCAAAAGACTTTTTTTCTATTCTTTTTCATAGAAAAGCATGTGGTTTTGCCTCAGTTCTCACAAATCCTTCATTGAGATAGTAAAAGTCAGCTGGCAGCAAGTCCACTACGTCAAATGAATGGAGTGGGAGGACTCCTACAGATGTCTGTGGCAGCTATGTATCATAAAGGGTTTATAGAAGACATTTGCTTCTTGGCTCAATAAGGGTTGATTTTTACATGAGTTTTCTCTTCCTTTTTTGCCTCTGCTGTATTTGATAATATTGGCCCAAACCCAACAACGCAGTTAAGCAGGTGTTTAAATCCATCCTTTAGCAAGTAACTGAAACCTGTTTAACCTGAGCTCAGCTGGACCTCAAGATATGGTAAAATTAAGCATGTTTTGAAGTTTTGGCAAACATAGTCCTTCATTCTTCTCCTGGTTAAAAGGAAGCCAAACTGATTAGGTATTTGTACATTCCAGTGGAAAGAAAAGTGGCTGGATGGCTGGTACCCTGCTGGTATCTTTCAAGCTCTGGAATTTTAAGGAGGACTTGGCTAAAGAGTTAAAGGTGTTGAAATATAACCATGAGCATGAATTGAAAGTCATCCCTTATGAATAATAGGGAATTTTCCCATCAATATGAGAAGATAGGATAGTTGAAGCCTGGCTTTTCCATTGGTAAAAATCAGATGGGTCCATAAGGATGTAGTAACTTTCAGGTGTGTCTGTCTGAAGCATTGTAGCAAGAGCTGGTATTCAGATAAAGCTGTCAGCCAGGCATTGTTTTCTCCTCATGTTATTCAAAAAATAGATATTTGGTTTTAACAACAAGAAGAAACTTTTTAAATACCAAATGCAGCTTTCTGAGTGCAGTCTTCCTAGTAAGATTTGAAAGTGCTACAAAACTGTCATATACAAATGTTAAAGTTACTGTATTTCAATTCAACAGTTATTAAAAATATATTCTAATTACAATACATTTGCTATTTTGTGCTGTGTGTAAGTCATAATGCTTTCCTCAACTTAGTTTTATTTTCTTAGCTTCTTTTTTGCATTAGCTCTTTGTATCTCTGATCATACCAATGAAATTAATTTCTCAAGGATGCTTTAAGTCTTGAATGTTGTTGCACACTGTATCTCCCTTATGTTGCGACCTCCTTGTCTGACACAGGAAAGCTTTTATTGGATAATAAAAACAAACAACATTAGTCTACTCCCATCTACTTTGGCTCTGTGTAATTTTGGCTTCTACACATCCCTTAGTAGATCAAATGAGAGACTATTAATTTTGAGGAACACAGGACATGCTGAAGGGATCACTTCTGAATCTAGGCAACTCTCACAGGTTTCTGTGTCAGGCAGTCATTTTCTGCATTTAAATATGCACCAACAAGTTTTGAGTTAAAATCACTGAGTATTTTAATCCTAAGTCATATGCAGTATATAGCACAAAAGCTTCTTCTTTTCTTGTAGCTATTTTACTGTCTTGTTATTATACAGGGTTTTGGGTTCTTTTACTGTCAATAACAGCAGTCTTTATGCCAAAGTGCAGGCCCATGTCCATACTGTATGCAGCAACATGGTGAGGGAATCTCCAGCTCAGTGCTGATAGAAGGTGTCCGTTTCTCCAGCTCTTTCAGGACATTCAACGCACCTTAAATTATTGGGCTGAATATTATGTACTTAATATTTTAATTTTTCTGATTTAAAACCATCATAGAATCATGGAATAGCTATGGGTTGGAAAGGACCTTAAGATCATCCAGTTCCAACCCCCCTGCCATGGGCAGGGACACCTCCCACTAAACCATGGCACCCAAGGCTCTGTGCAACCTGGCCTTGAACACAGCCAGGGATGGAGCATTCACAGCTTCCCTGGGCAACCCATTCCAGTGCCTCACCGCCCCAACAGTAAAGAATTTCTTCCTCATATCCGATCTAAACTCCCCTGTTTAAGTTTGAACTCTTTACATCTTGTCCTATCACTACAGTCCCTAATGAAGAGTCCATCCCCAGCATCCCTATAGCCCCCCTTCAGATACTGGAAAGCTGCTATGAGGTCTCCACACAAACTTCTCTTCTCTAGGCTGAACAGCCCCAACTTTACTCAAAAAGAAGCAAGTCACTATCTCCTTTCCTCTGCCATCATCTGACTTTTAAAACTCATCCTCTTATTTGGCATAAAATCACATTTTGAATCTAAACCCATGTTATTTAGACACCCACCACCCCAGATTTTGTTTTGCATACATTTTTCAGGGGAAGCTGCTTTACTCCACTGAGATAATGCATCACTGAATCACAAGCTCTATGCAGCTGTCACTCTTTGCTGAACATTCGGAAACATAAATGAACTCTGACAAGTCATTTATCTGGTAATTCAGTGTCAAAGTGTAATAATATCACTGGGCTTTGCGCATTATCAGTGTTAAAGCAGAATTGGAGTTAAAATGCAAATTGAAGACACTTTCTGTGTATCAGAATAAAAATTACTATAGTTGGTGCCCATCCTGTTAATCCCTTGGGTTCTCAATTAGGAAAGAACAAAATGTGTGGATAAAACCAAATGTTACATTCATTAAACCAGGAATTAAATGCTTAGTGAATTTAGTGACACCTATAGTACCTAAAAGTCTAAAAGCAATACCTGAAGTTTGCTATACTGACAAAAATCCCCAGTGAGCACACATTCCCAGAGCAGAGAATGCAACAGAAATGCAGTATGTAGCAGAATTGAAATCCCAAACACAACTCCTAAATTTCCTAGTTTTATACTAAGGTCACCCTGCAAGAACTGCCACAATTCTTACCTCTCTCAGTCCTTGCCGGGATGCTTGGCTACACACTGGCAACACACAAACACATTGGCAGCTGCGCGAAAGCACTGGCTTCTCTTCCCAAATGCCCATTCAGCCAGAATTTGCAGCTTAATTTAGCTCTTGCTATTACAAATCAATCCAAAACCACTGGGGTGCTTGGTTTTGTTTGGTGTAGTTTTTTATTTTCCTGGATATGAAGTGATTTGCAAGGATTTCCCTTCTCTCCCAAAGGGGTTTGGAAACCCTTATGGAAAACAGCAACACTGCCTCACGTTCCTCTGCTGGCTGGAATGTTACTAGCTGATCCACCTCAAGAAGATCAAGCGGAAGCTTGTTTTGACCACTGAATCATAGAATGGTTTTGGTTGGAAGGCACCTTAAAGCTCATCCAGTTCCAACTGGATGGCAAGGACAGCCATCTATCATGGGCAAGGACAGCTTCCACTAGACCACGCTGCCCCAAGCCCCCTCCAACCTGGCCTTGAACACTGCCAAGGATGGTGCATCCACAACTTGTCTGGGCACCCTGTTTCAGTTTAATACAATGGCACAGCACCACTGCGATAGATCATCTAGTAATATTCTCTTCCAGGCTGAATAAATTTCTCCTGTGCAAAATATCTGTGGTTTTGTCCACTCTCATTCAGGCTCCCAGATTTACAAAACAAGGTCAGAGTTATCTGAACTGTTGTTTGTTTCCCTGCATGTTTAAGACAGGTTAGAGACAAACATCAACTAAAATTTAAGATAGCTGGAAAAGAGCCAGTACTGATTACACTGGGGCTAAACCTGAAACAGAAGAAGGAAAACAGGACAGTAACATGATGTATTTTTTCTGTTATGAAGTTATTCTGTTAGGTACAAAGTTGAATGAGAGGTCACATAACAAAACAAGAACCTCACTTGGGAGAATCATGAGATAGGATTAAAATGAAGTATTAGCTGTAAGCTATCAGATTTATATGCTACTGATAAGTCATCTACTTTGCATACAAAGCAAAGTCTCTCCTTGAGCTGTCCCAACTCCTCTATTATGTTTTAGGCTTATATATTAAAATAATCAAGATTTATACTTTTTTTAAAAGCAGAATCCAGCAAAGATATTTTGCTTTGTAATCACATACAGAACTTCTGCATGTTAAATCTGGCAATTGCTGCTAAGGTCAACAGCCAATAGATGGATTATCTTAAGAAGGTGGAGACAATCTCATAAAAAGAGAGCATGAAAACAAATTAAACTGATTTATTTTTGAAGGCAGAGTTATCAGAAGGAGACAGTGCATGAAATTACGTGTAGAGGATGTAAAACAAAGGTGTCTTTTTCTCTTCTTACCTTCACATCAAAAGCATCTGGCCTGCCCCCTGATGATAGCTCAAAACTGATACAGCAAGAAGCCTGAGTCAAAACCTAAATGCAATGCCAGAGAACAGTAAGGACACATAGCAGTATCTGACGTGGAAAAATCTAACTGGATGGGTTAGCCAGCACTCCCTAGGCACTGCTCCTTTGGAAGGATCTTGGCCACTCACAGAAGCTAAGGGATAACTGTAAATGCACTAGATACCACAACATGGAAGAGCTCAAGGAAGACATCTTTTAACACAGGTATGCAGCACCAGGCCTCTGGGTGCATCTCCCTTGCTGCCTGGGCTCAGAGCCATCACTGGTAGGAACACACATGAAAAAAAGCTGTTGAGAATAAGCTTCATTGAGGAATACCCTTCCCTTGAGAGCTAAATCTAGACTGAGGCTCTCACCTGAGACCTGTACCACAGCGCAGCAGCATCGCAGCCACGAGCCTCCCTGAGTCATACCCTGTGCTCTATTACTGGCACCCTGGCCTCCCCTCAGACCTGTCACCACACTCGGGTGTGCCTGGCCCTGGTACTGACCTTGACTTTCCAGCCTGGCCACAGACCTGCCTGGCAATGGGGACTCTTAAGCTGGACCTGGCTGTCCTCCCCAGGGCTGGCCCTGGGCCCCTGATAGTGAGGACACTGTCCAGCTGGCTGTGTTACCATGCAGAGCTCCCAGCTTCCAGCCATTAGTTAGCAGCTGGTCCCTTACTTTAACCTATCATCACAGACACCTGTGTGGAGGAAAAGGAGGAAAAACAGTCTTAGCAAGATCACTATCCAATATCCATAACACTAAATTAAAGCATTCCACCAGCCAGTAACAGTTAATTACATTTTCCAAGCGACAGTGAAAACATTGTTCCATTTCCCCAACTTCCTAGCAGCTCTGCTCAACCTTACTCCAGTTTCAGCTCATCCTTAGGCATAAGCAGACCTACATAGAGTAACCCAAGAGAATACCCACCAGCCCTCCTCACCCTGGGCCATGACACCTACTCCCTTTCCTGCACAAAAGGAGCCTTGTTCAACACCTGCCTGGGGTGAACTTCTGAGGTTCACTGACAAAGAATTATGTTTAATAAACTCAGGCAGCTTTATACCCCTTTTCCAACCTCCCTTAGAAAACAACGTTCGTGTCTTAGGTGCTGCACTTGACTAATGACCATAATCACCTGAGGCGATTTCCACATCCTTTTTATAAAGAAAATTAAAAAATCCTAGCTTCTGCCTTTCCTGTTCTCCAGTTAAAAAAGTCTAACAACGATAAAGAGTTTCAAGTACACTGAAGGTGCAGTTGTTTCATGACCCAGAACTGTCCACAACCAAAGTAAGAAAACCCTTCCCCACACAAAATTACTAACCTATTTCACCATACCACCTGCCCTAAAGTAAGCTGAGCTTGTGGAGAGGTCATGCACACAGAAGGTATTGACTACGTGTTATGTAGAGAGCATTAAGGCTGCACCATGCACTCCTACTCAAGTTAGCTTAGAAGGAGAAAAGAGTCATAACCATGAAGCAGGACAATGAAACAACAGCTGGTCCCAAGTCATCACTTGGGAAGCATCCATTTCCTGCTGCTTTCTCCTGCCTTGAGCTATCACACAACAATTTCAGCCTGAGGAAGCAGCAAAGTGGAGCCTGAAATATGGTACTGATAATGATACATACATAGGGTTATATTTCAAGTCACCTGAAATTGTGAACAGCCATGTAAAAATCAGTCAGATTAGGCTGCTGGATGGTGTCATTTAAAAGAAACAGTGCTTTTCAAAGCTGAAAATTAGGTGCTGGCACTCACTCCTTTGGAAATTCACTGTGTCTTGCTCCTGCTTTATGTTAGGATAAGCATCTTCTAACCACCTGGTAGGACTTAACTATATAACACATGTCTTTACTGCAAAACCACACTGCACTGGGTGCATCTGCAAAACATCCTCAATTTTGCACATACGAATCCCACACCTAAAGCTGCTGTTTTCTTCACCTATAGGAAAATCTCAAGATAGTACTAAAATAGTCTTATAGAAATTAAGGGTTGAGAATGAGCACACCACATCAGAAATATCTCGGAAAGCAACGAGCAGAAAAGCAAGGAATAAATTGAGATGACAAGACTCAGAGCGTGGGGCACAGGGAACTGCATGTCAGTCAGAGTGTGGTGGAGCAGTAAATGTGGGCAGGGCAAGCAGGCAGGTGATTGGAAGTCCCCAATATAAGAACATGGAGCTGATGGAGCAAATCCAGAGGAGGCAGTGGGGATGATCAGGGGACTGGAGCAGCTCCCTTATGGAGACAGGCTGAAAACACTGGGGCTGCTCAGATTGGAGAAGAGAAGGCTGCGTGAAGACCTCAGAGCAGCCTTCCAGTATCTGAAGGGGGCTACAGGGACGATGGAGAAGATGAGGGGAGGGAATTTTCGTTACGGGATGTAGCAGAAGGACAAGGAGTGATGGGTTCAAACTTCAAAAGGGAACGTACAGGAGAGGTGTAAGTAAAAACTTGCTTGTTCTGAGGGTGGTGAGGCACTGAAATGGCTTGCCCAAGAATGTCGTGAATGCTTCATCCATGGCAGTGTTGAAGGCAAAGTTCGAAAGAGCCTTGGGTGCAAAGGTTTAGTGTGAGGTGTCCCTGCCCATGGCAAGGGAGTTAAAAGAGGATGATATTAAGGTCCTGGCCAATCCAAACTATTCTATGATTCTATATGCATAACATAGCATAGTTGATCTCTTCTGCTATGTTCCATTCCATTCTCTTCTGTTCTACTCTGTTCCATTTTATTCCACTCCATTCCATTCCCAGCAGTCACAATGAGTTGTACAAAGAGAGGATCATTATTTACTTGAAATCCCAAGGGAACTGCAGCAACCAGAAGCTCTTGCAAAGACACAAATCAGAACGGTTACAGGTGGAAAGAGTGTTTTATTCAGAAATAAAATTATTTTAGCTGGTTTGGATTAGTTTAGCTTAGTTTAGTTAATTTAGGTCTGGTTTAGTTTAGAGCCTGCAGTTGAGCTGGAAAAAGCCTCCCTTGCAGCCTGAGAAAGGAAAGGCAGGGCAGGAGCGGTGCCGTGGTGGGGCAGGAGCAGTGCAAGGAGAAGCCAGGCAGAAAGGGCCAGGGAAGAGCTGACAAGGGAGGTGCTCAATGCTCCAGAGGACAGCAGCGAGTCCCGGGGCCACGCTGGGGCCAGCCTGGGAGTGCAGAAGGCTGCCTCCCCCCGGATGCGGGGCACGAGGGCCGCCTGCGTGGAGCACGAGCAGCTGCCTTTGGGCCGCAATGAGCCAAAGGAGCCCCGTGAAGGGGCTGTGCTCGGCTGCGGAGGAAGGCAAAAAACCCCAGGGCCGCTCGCTAGTCCAGCCTGGGGAGAAAAAAGCCTTCCCCCCCCAGCTGCAGGACACCAGGGGCCACCTTCGTGGGGCACGAGCAGCGGGCGCTAACGCAGCCGCCACGGCCCCAGGAGCCCTGACAAGTGGTGATGCTCGGTGCTCAGAGGAAGGCAAAAAACCCCCGGGGACCGGTGCCAATCTGCCCCGGGGGAAAATTCCTTCCTGACCCCAGTGCTGGCGATCGGCTGCTCCCTGAGCACCTGAGCAAGACCTGCTCCTGGTCCACGCGCTGGTTATGCCTCTAAGGGGACAAGGGGACACTGGCACTGCCTTTTCTGCCTCCTCCTGGAGCCACCTCAGGGCTTCCCAACAGCACCAAAATGGCGCTGGTCTGATGAGTCCTGGGAGCAAGAATCCTTCCTGTGCTTGGCAGTGGGAGCTCCAGAGCACTGGGGGAGGGCGCTGAGCCCTCTGTGCATCCTTCTTCTTCTGGCTGCTGCCACTCTCTCCACGGGAGATGAGTATGACGTGCTCCCTGACCACTGAAGCAGGATTCCCTTCCATCCATCCGTCCACCCATCCATCCATTCGTATGATCAGCTTTGATCGTGGTCCCTCCAGGAGCTGGAACGACAGCAGAGAACCCCCTGCAGCTTCGTGCAGCTTTGTGTTCCTCCCTCAGCAGCCCCCCTCAACCAATTCCCCAGTGCTCAGAAGATGAGAATGTTGAGCTCTCCAACGACTGAAGCAGGATTTCCATCCATCCGTCTGTCTGTCCGTCCATCCATGCATGGAGCGTGACCAGTCCAGGAGCTGGAACGGCAGCAGAGAACCTCTTGCAGCTTTGTGCAGCTTTGTGTTCCTCCCTCAGCAGCCCCTCTCTACTAATTCCACAGTGCTCAGAAGATGAAGATGGAGAGCTCCTCGACGACTGAAGCAGGATTTCCATCCATCCATCCATCCATCCATCTGATGAGCTTTGATCATGGTCCCTCCAGGAGCTGGAACGACAGCAGAGAACCTCCTGCAGCCCCATGCAGCTTCGTGTTCCTCCCTCAGCAGCCCCCCTCAACTGATTCCCCAGTGCTCAGGAGATGAGGATGTTGAGCTCCCCAACGACTGAAGCAGGATTTTCGTCCATCCATCCATCCATCCATCCGTCTCTCCGTCCATCCACCCGTCCATGTGTGGAGCCTGACCCCTTCAGGAGCTGGAACAACAGCAGAAAACCTCCTGCAGCTTCGTGCAGCTTTGTGTTCCTCCCTCAGCACCCCCCCTCAATCAATTCCACGGTGCTTAGGAGATAAGGATGGCGAACTCCTCGACGACTGAAGGAAGGTTTCCATCCATCCATCCGTCTGTCTGTCCGTCCATCCATCCATGCATGGAGCGTGGTCCCTCCAAGAGCTGGAATGGCAGCAGAAAACCTCCTGCAGCTTCAGGCAGCTTTGTGTTCCCCCCCCCTCAATCAATTCCACGGTGCTTAGGAGATAAGGATG